>PVJA010028220.1:0-27648 GCA_004027025.1 Myocastor coypus | reverse complement strand
TTTATTTATTGTTTTCTTGTTTCAGAACCTTTATTTGTTTATTCACTCATTTTTATGGCCGGCTGAGCCCCCCCCCTGCCCCCCCAGGGCAGGGCTGGAGCAGCATGTGGTGCCGGGGATCGAACCACGGTCCTTGAAGCTGCCCATGCTTTCCCAAGCAGGCGCTTTAGACCACTGAGCCATCCCGCCGGGCCATGGTTTTGCTTTCTTAAAAAAAGTTTTTCAGACAAAGTCTTGCTACATTGCCTAGCTGGCCTCAAACTTTCAATCCTCCTGCTTTGTCTATAATCCCAAAAGCTGGGATTATAGTGTTTGCCAGCACTCCCAGCTTCATCTGTTTTCCATAGAGAAAAATCTATGGCTCAGAACTTCTGGAAGGAGAGAGTGACAAAGATTTTTTTTTTGTGTGTGTGTGTGTGGTACCAGGGATTGAATTCAGGACCTTGGACTTGCCAGGCAAGTGCTTATTCTACTGAGCTATCTCCAGGCCCAGTGGCAAAGAAATTCAAAACAGTATTTTATTTTTAGAGTTATGAGACCTATTTATGACAACATTTACTGATTTCCTAGATAGAGTAGTGCTCTCAGGAATATTTTACACTATATTCATTCATTTTTTAAAAAATGTATTTAGTAGGGGCCTGGCAGGATGGCTCAGTGGTCTAACGCGCCTGCTTAGAAAACCTTGGGCGGCTGCAGGGACCGTGGTTC
This sequence comes from Myocastor coypus, assembly GCA_004027025.1. Taxonomy (NCBI): domain Eukaryota; kingdom Metazoa; phylum Chordata; class Mammalia; order Rodentia; family Myocastoridae; genus Myocastor; species Myocastor coypus. The sequence goes on along the minus strand of PVJA010028220.1, from coordinate 26,937 downwards.
GATCCCTGGCACCACATGCTGCACCAGCCCTGCCTTGAGGGCAGGCTGAGCCAGCTATAAAAATAAATAAATAAACAAACAAAAAAAAGTTCTGAAACAAGAAAAAAATAAAATAAAATAAAAAATTCTTTAAAAAATGTATTTAGTAGAGGGTCTACAGGGTCTCACTACATAGATTGGGCTTGTAGTGATCCTCCTGTTTTCAGCCTCCCAGGCACTGGGATTACAGGTGCATGCCACCACATCCAGTCTACCACATTCATTTATGAGTAAAAACTTTGATGACTTAGGAAGCTGCATTAGATGAATAAGAATTCATGGGGAGTGATGGCTAGGTTACGGACTGATATTTGGGGATCTGGTGTATCCCAGTCTTACATCCATGCCTGTCCCCCCTTTTACCACTACACCTACACCCCTCTACTTCCAGACCTGGGATGGGAGGGAGGCTCACACCCCTGATGGCCTAAGAAAGCACCAGCTTTCGTGCAGGGCCCTACATTGAGCTTCCTTACTCGCCCACCTTGGCTGCCCCTCTCTGAGCTGAAGCCCCTCGGTTCCTCCAGGATTCCTCAGGCAGTCATGACAGCTACCACATATAGAGTGCCTGCTGCGGTGACCCTGACCTTGGCACTCAGTGCCTGCCAGGCCATAGTGTCTCTAGGGCTGAGGACCTGTCACCCAGCTTGTCAGTGGGAAAGGAGGGTTTGAACCTGAGGCGGGACAGTCTCTGATATAAGATGGTTCCACTTTGAATTTTCTTTCTTTATTTTTATTTTTATTTTTAGGGAAGGGTCTATAGGGTGTTCAGGGTCTCAGTACTAGATCAGACTCATAGTGATCAACCTGCTTATAGCCTTCCAAGAGTTGGGATTACAGGCATGCGTCATCAAGCCCAGTCTCAATTGATGGCTCAGCATGCCCAGGGGTAGGGCTGGCACAGGCAGGCTGGGGGATCAAAGCCTTGGCCCCTGTGCCTGCTTGGAGGCACTTTAATTCACTGAGCTATTTGGCCAGCCCTACCACTTTGAATATTCTGACTTCTAGTGGTGCAAAAAATGATCCATACTGAGCAAGAACCACACTTGGACTTTGTTTGGGCCAGTAGCAGATGGCAGAAGGTACGGGAAAAAAAAAAATGAACGGAAGAGCTCCGTGTTGCTGAGCTGGAGGTTAGGGGCACAGAGTCTGTCTCTGCTTAGGAGAGTTGCACCTCTTCATGGGCTTCTTGGGGCCTAAGTCAAGCAGCACCCACCATTCCCAAGACCCAGCCAGGCCTCTTGCCCTGATTTCATTCAGTCTCCTAGAGAGTCCTGGCAGGTGGATGTCCTTTTTGAACAAGGCTCAGAAGTGCCATGGCCTTCTTGGGGTCACACTGCTATCTGAGGAATGCAGATGTGAGTCCAGGGGCCGATTCTGGTAGTAACAAGCACCCTTTCCCCTATAATTTATTATCTTTCCCTTCCCAACTGCTCAGTGGAACGAGTACGAGATGTATTAGGAATATTTCCAGCCAATTATTATTATTTTTTAATCCCTGGGCCTTAAGCGAACTCATCAGGTGTCTCAGGCTTGATTTGATGCTCCTACACATACCACCTGTGTAAGCCTCACTGTGATCCCATAAAGTTGGTAGGTACTTTTAATACAGCACCCTATTGCCCCCAGGTATTATTTACAGTTTTTGTTGTTGTTGTAGTATGTGACAAATTGGTTCACATCAGTGCAAAAGACCAGGCAATAGTGTCTTCAAGTGTGGTTGGATCAAAGGGCTTGAAGGAGGCCATCAATGATTAGACTCACCTGGGCCTCTCGGGTTGCCTTCCCCAAAGGCAGTTTACTTCTCAAGCAGGTGCAAGGACTTCTTAACAACCCACCATTCCCAGAAAATAGTTATTTATTCCCTAATTATCCCCGGGGGGGAGGGGAAATCTCAGGACTACTTCTTATTGGACCAACTGGGGTCACGTGTCTACGCCTGGACCAATTATTGTGGCCAGGGGAGCAAGGTCGTCCCTGATTGGTCAGGCTTGAGTCCGGTGGAAGGGACGGGGCTAGAATTTCCCAGAACTCAGCGTGCTGAGTCTAGAGAAGGACGACTTCCCTGAGGAAAGGTGAGTGTTGATACCAGGGCAGACTGTATCAGCACCGCGATTTCCACTCCTCTTTTCACCCATGCCCTTTGCTGTGAAACTTCTCACAACTAGCAAATTCTAAGTTCCCCACACCTGGGTCTGGCCATGAGACTTGTGTTGGCCAATGGGATGCAAGCAGACATGCCTGGCTAGTACTACCGCCCAGGCTGAGAGACAGGAAACCCTGGCTTCTGGGGGAGACAGTAATGATTTGGGGTACCACACCACCGACATGTGTGCGTGGGTGGTGTAGGCAGCAGTTGGTAATGATATAGATGCTAGACAAAGGTAAACAGAACACACTAGCCCCCCTAAACCAGGAATATTTACCCTATTCTTTTTTTTTTTTTTTTTTTTTTTTGCGGTACTGGGGATTAAACTCCGGATCCTGCGCTTGCCAGGGCATTCAGGTTTTTTTGTTATTTTTGTTTTGGGGTGTGTGTGTGTGTGTGATTTATTTATTATTTTTGTGGTACATCCGTAGTCTCTTTCATTTTTTATTTTGAGACCTGGCCTCACCCCGTTATTAAATTGCCCAGGCTGAGCTAGTACTTGTGAACCTTCCGCCTCCCTCTGCCTCTCAGAATGCTGGGATCACAGGCACGTACCACTACAGCTGCCTTGGTGGCTATATTATAGCTGAGAAAAATCAAGGCTCAGGAAGGCTTCCAGAGCACCCGACTGGTATGGGAGTAGGATTTGAACCCAGGTACTTGACCATGTGCGACAGGAGATGAGTGAGAGATGATGGGACCGAGTCCTATCATGGAGAACCTGGCTGTCACCTGCCATTTTTATCGAGTCCCCTAGCCTGCCAGCTCTCTTTGAGTGGCCTCTTTCTTTGAACATACCACTACTTTCACTCCAGTGGGGCTTTCCTATTATGTGCATGTATGTGTATTTAATAATGATAAAGCACTTGTATGTCATATTTGACAGGATGGCTTTTTCTCTTCCCAAGTTTAAAGCACTACTGGGAAATAATTAGTGCTACTGGAGGCAAAAACAAAGGGATCCCATCAGAAAAGACAGTCTCCGAACCTCTCGGATCTTAATTGAACAATTACCTCTTATGCCTGTGAATAGTTCATTATTACATGCCCTGTTATTATTAGCTGTTATTATTGTTTTCGATGAATGCTGGGGATTTTATTTAATCAAAAGCCATATTCAGCCGCACTGTTCATCGCTTCCGAATGCATGCTTGTGACATTTCCAAAGGCGATAATGTTGGAGTCGACAGTCAGGCTTTGCAGCTGGCCCAGATAACGGTGCGTTTGGATCGTTTCCGGTGTTTGGGCCAATCCAGGACTCCAGCACTCTGTTCCTACCGTTATTAATTTTCAGCTCCCCGGCAAAGGCATCTGCATAAGAACCAAGCGCCTTGTAGCGTTTATATTTTAGGAATCGACAGGCATTGGAAGTGATGGGAAGAGCTTCATTCAGCTCAAGCTTCTGAGGTGACAGCAAAGACAGGGCGAGGACAGAGCCAGAGGACAGGGTCAGGAGGTGGGCAGAAGTGCGTACCCAAGCCCCAGAGCCTCCGGCTCCTCAGGCTGGGAGGGCTGTGTGCTTGTCGTGGCCTCCCGTGGGACAGGGCACAAGAACCCCAGCGAGGCTCCTGCCATGCGGTAGAGTCTGTGGGAGCTCAGGTCTGGGGGACCACGTGTGGAAGCTTCTGGATGAGACCCGCTGCCTCCAATTCCTGACACACAGCACCCAGCTTTGCTCAGTTTTTCACTCTGCTTGACACAGTGTTGGGCTTCTTTAAGCCAGTTGCTGTGGTTCTATTTCTCTTACTAGCTATGGGTACAGGAATGGCTGTATGATCCAGTTCTGATTCATGAGGCAGGAGGGCGAGTCTGACAGGGAAGGCAGAATTCTAGGAAAGGTTTCCTGGAAAGAAAAATACACAGACAGGAATGGACTGGTCTTTTTTGCTCGGGACTGTCAGGTCTGAAAGTGTGAGGTGTGGAGCTGCAGCAGCCATTTTGTGATCAAGAAGCAGATTGCCTGACCAGCAAGATGAAAAGAACATGAGTCCTCGAAGTTGCTATTGAGTTGCTGAATTAACCAGCCCTGGGGTCATCTTCCCTCACGATTATTTGAGATAGTACTTTTTTTATTTAATCCAATTAAGTTGGGATTATCTGTTACCTAGCCCAAAATCTTACAGATGCAAGTACGTTTATATAATTCTTTTTTTTTTTTTTAGATATTTTTTATTTTTTATTTTTTTTCTTGTTTCAGAACTTTTGTTTATTTTTATGGCTTGTTCAGCCTGCCCTGAGGGTAGGGCTGGCGCAGCAGGTGGTGCTGGGGATTGAACCACAGTCCCTGCAGCCGCCTAAGCTTTCCTAAACAGGCGCTTTAGACCACTGAGCCATTCTGCCGGGCCCCCATTTATATAATTCTCCATATTGTAGAGTTGAAGAAAGTAAGACAAGGAAATATTCATGCCTAAGGTTATGCAGCTGGATCTGGGTGAAGCCAGAATCTGAACCTTCTTAGAATGAACTTTCTAGGAGGTGGTGGGAGCGTGTGTGCATACATGTGTGTGTGTGTGTGTGTGTGTGTGTGCGCGCTTGTGTATATTTCTCTTGAGCCCTTTCAAAAGTGGCCATTTTCCCTTTTTTCCCCCAGCGGCTGGTTGCTGTGGTTCCTGACAGGCAAGCACTCGGGGTCTGGGTGAGGGTGGCCTCGGCCCTCTCAGCACCTCCAGGTCCTCAGCGATTCCAGGGAGCACTCCTTGTTCTCCGCACTCCTCCCATCTGCTTCAGGCAGAGGCTGGGTGGGGCTGCGGAGAGCCTGGAGACTGGCCACCAGGGGCCGCTGTGGTTACACCTGGGGCAGCCTCAGCAGAAACCTGCGGGAAAGCAACCCTGGCACCTGGTTGAGAAAAGCCTTCCTGGGAGCTCTGGACAAGCAGGCCCTGGGTCTCTGAGACTCAGGAAGGACTTCTGTACCCAAGGAGGGAAGAGCTCAGAAACCTCCAGAGGGTTTAGGATCCAAATTGCTGTGTGCCCACAGGTAAGTTGCCTTCTTCTCTGAACCTCAATTGTCCAAGTGGGGCACTCAGGGCACACTTCAACTTTGAGCTTCCTCCCTCCTGTGGAGGCTCTGCCCCTCCCTCTCTGCCTCGTTCGTCCTGATACATAAGAGACTTTTTATATATGGTTGTCCCAACCACAGGCCCAGGTCAGGACTGGGTCTCGGCCCTCATTTTTCTATTAACCCCACCCCTTATGTGGCAGCTGGGGAAAGTGAGGCTGGGGGGGGGCAGGAATCCGCTCCATTTCCCCACTTGCAATCCGAGTATTTCCCAAAGTCCCACTTTTTCCTTGAGATGCCAAGAGAAACACTAACTATTAAAGGTTAAAGGAGAGAAATGCTTATGTGCAGGACTTCACAGGACCTTTAGTACACCGAAGGGATTTGGGCATTGCCAAGAAGGGGTCTGCACAATGCTTTCTCAAATTCTTTTAACACAAACATCATTCTGTGCCATCGGAGCTGGAATCCAGGGCTGCACACAAGCTAGACACACGCTGTGCTTCTGAGCTGCATTCCCAGCCTTGGGTGGGGAAATAGCTCAGGAGTATAAGTGCCTGCCTGGCAAGCACAAGGTCCTGAGTTTGATCACTGGTACACAAACAAAACAAAAGATGGGGCCCGGCAGGATGGCTCAGTGGTCTAAATTGCCTGCTTAAGAAAGGTTAGGCGGTTGCAGGGACAGTGGTTCGGTCCCCGGCACCACGTGCTGTGCCAGTCCTGCCCTCACGGCAGGCTGAGCCGGCTATAAAAATAAATAAATAAACAAAAGTTCTGAAACAAGAAAAATAAAAATAAAATTAAAAAACAAACAAACAACAACAACAAAAAAAAAAAAAAAGAAAGAAAAAGAAAAAGCCAGCCCTATTTCTCGGTTCTTTGGCAAACCCACTTTCCAGGCTGACTTGGAATTAGCTGGACTAGGTGACCTCAGGAAGTGTGCCTAACCTAACTATGCATGCCACCTCCAAGATTTCTCTGTGCTGCCCCTTGGGGCCAAGTTCCCATTCCCTAAATTCAACCTGCCTGACAGAGTCCAGGCTGGCCTCAGACTCCCGAGTGCTGGGTTTACAGGCATGTGCCGCCACACCCAGCAAGGATGTTCCTTAACTTAAAGTGATCTTATATTATGATGAATGCATTGGTTGAAAATATATCTTTTTATTTTTTCAGAACTGGGGATTGGACCCAGGGCCTTCCCAGTGAGCCACACCCGTAGGACTTTTTTTTTTTTTTTAGCCAAGGTCTTGCTAAGTCACTAAGCTGCCCAGGCCAAGTCCCAACTTGTAATCCTCCTACCTCAGGCTCCCAGCGTGGGGATCACAGGTGTGCACAGGGGTGGGGGTGGGGTGGGGCTTTCAGAGCACTACCTGCGAGCTATGCAGGTACAGTATAGCCCAGGCGCGTGGGGCAGTGGGACAGGATCAGAGCTTGTGGATCGGCTTGATGTTGAGGCTGCGCTTAACCCCTGGCAGGGCTGGGTGGAAGTGATTGAGCCCAGGAGTTCAGAGTGGTCAGCTGGTGTCAACTTCCTGGGGCAATGAGTGGCCTAACGACAGCAGATGTGAGTGGAGAAACCATGAAGCCACCTGGAAAGGTCAGTGTCCCTTGTGGATCTGTGGGGACCCTGTGTCTTGGGCGGCAGGTCTTGTGCAGTGAGAGGCAGGGACCTCGTGGCTGCTGGGGCATCAGGACAATCAACGTGGCGGTGGCATGGACTGGATGAATGGGGAAGGGTGTAGGCCTGGGGGGATTCTGTGTGCGCGTGCACATGTGGGATCCTGCCTGGGCTCAATCAGAGGCTTGGAGCAGACAGGCTGCTCTCTGGTGAGCCGGTCTCGCCTGGCCCTCCTCCACCCTGCAGGAAGGTCCCCCTTGCCTTCAGGAGCCAAAGCACCACTGCCAGGATGGCGAGGCTGGGCGTTCTCTGCTCGGTACAGTGGCTCCCAGCTCTGGCTATGGAGCCGTGGATAGGACGGCTGTATTCCCTCTCAGCTTCTTCTCCATTCTGCGTCCCTGGCTGCATGGCTTTGGGTGGCGACTGCCCACCGCCAGGCCTCACGGGCCTCAGAACTCACAAATGCACGCTTCCTGCATGGTGGGATGCGGTGAGGGCTGAGGGGTGTCTGGCCATTGTAACCGTGGGCTACCGGTGATTATAACTTTGGGGTTTTTCCTGTCCCGCTGTGCTCTGCATGCACTCCACACATTCCTGCTAGAATGGCTAGGTGGGGACCCTGCATGACCAACCACTCAGTTCCCCATGGGGAAGCTGAGGCCCAGGGAGATGGGACCCTGCCAGGGCAGACCTCCACCCCAGCCTGGTGCACGGACCATCGGGTCTTCCCAGGAGGGTGGTGGGTCCTCTGCCTAGGTCATGCACGGGCACCTAGGTGCTTGGGTGGCTTTGTGGTGGTTCCCAGAAAAGTTGGGCCTCAAGCTACTGCCCAACCCTAGGTGTGGCCTCCTTCCTTGCAGTGCCTGCCCCACCCAGGGCTTTCTGGGCCCTTCCATCTGTCTTTGTGGCATGGCCTTCTTGGGGAAAGGTTGGCCAGGGTGCTCATGGGAGCCTTGTCTACTTGTTGTGGATGCCCAGGTGGGCTTTGGGACCCCTCTGTAAATGGGCAATCTCATCACTCACCTGATAGGGCTGTTGTGAGACCAGGGCCAAGTGAGGCCAGAGGAGCACTCGGGGAACGGCTGTTGGTGCTCGTTAGAGGCCAGGAAGGTTGCTCCCAGCGGCTGGAGCTAGCTCCAACCTTCCCAGCCCGGCCCCCTACAGGAGCTGGGCTCCTGTGCCCAGCGGGCTGGGTGCTGTGCTTGGCTCACAGGCCCAGACGTGGGGCTGTGTGTGCTGCCCGATACAGGGGCACCTTGCTCTCTGCAGATGCCCTCCCTGCTGCTGAGCAGGCAGTGCTCAGGGCACAGGCAGAAGGCCTGCCTCGGGCTAGGGCTGCAGCTGCCCCGGCCCATGTGTTGGGTTAGTAGGCCAGGCTTGAAGGGCAAGAGGACGCAAGGGCAGGGATAAGCGGCAAGAAAGCCTGGCTTTTCACAGACCTGCTGCATGGCCTCGGTCAGGTCCCTTTGTGTCTCTGTGCCCATGCGTCTTGCTCTCTTAATACCTCCAGTCTTACAAAGGTGTCTGAGGCTGAGATGGAGTGCTGAGATCCCCAGGACAGGGGACGCCTTTTGCTTTTAAATCTCCAGGTTGCAGGGCAGGGCAGGGTGGGGGTGGGCTGGCTATGTACCCAGCTAGGAGACAGGCGGTCCCCCAGCCAGTTCTGACACTGGAGCTGTGAGTGTCCCCAAATTACCACAGAGGCCACAAACCAGTGCTCAGCTGTACCCTGACCCCCACCCTGTGCACTGATCCTGGCGCACACCAGGGACGGAGAGCCCCTTGCGACACCAGGCGCAGCAGGTGCCTAGAGGGTCCTGGGACGTTTCCCCTGAGGGGGGCCTGGCTAGCAGGGCAGAAGGGAAGCCAGCCACATGGCCCTAAGGGAGGCAGTGCGGGGGATGGAAAGAGCTACAGAGCAAGCCGACAGCGGAGACACAATCTGTTTTCCTCTTTTTTTTCTTTCTCTTCGTTTTTAAAACAATATAGTGCAGACCGCACTTCTCACAGTAGAATATAATGGTCAATTTTAGTATAAAAAAAAACATTCTCAGAGATTTGTAAATGCACTTAGTGCTTGAACAGGCCTTGGAGAGAGAGACAGTACCGCTTCTGGAGTGCTGGGGAAGGGACTGGCCATGGGGGAACTTCAGGCCTCGGGTGGAGGGGGACCCCTGACTGACTCCCCGTGGGCCTTGGAGGGGTGGATTGCAGGCGTTGGGTGGCTCCAAAACCAACGGGCGGGCTCCACCTTCTCCTCTTACTGAAGACAACATGGAGGCTCCGTGAGCGGGGTCTGGAGTCCGCAGGCCCAGCGTTAAACCCCGATGGTGCTTTTGTGCGAATAGGAAAGTGGTGCCCCTTCCTCAAGATGAAGAAAACCGTAATAAATATACAAGTCTAGTATGCGAGTAGTGTCTCCTCAGATGAGGCACCTTTGCAGTGCACAGCCTGCAGAACCGTGCCCAGCAGACCTGCGGGACATACTGGAGAGAAAGGAGGTGATGTCGGCCCAGGCTGTAGAGTAGGGGTGGGAAGGGGATTCTGTGTGAGGAAGGAGTGGGTTGGGGACAGAATCGGAGGGAGGAGGAACAGGGACCAGGAGTCCTAGGGTCTCCAGGATTCTAAGGTCAGAGTGATCTTTACCTGGGTTGGCTGGTGTGGGACCGTTTTGGGCCCAGTGACATAGGCCCCATCTGCTCCTTTTTTTGGGGGGGGGTCTTGTGGCAGTGGGGGGGATGTAGTACATGACACCCCCATCCTAGCCTGAGCTCCTCTGGCGGAGTTCCAGAAAGAACCATCCCTCTGTGTAAGTGGTTTCTCTCTCCCTACCCTTGGCAGCCTGGATGGAGGAAGGTGTAGAGGACCCCAGCCCCCCTCAGGCTCTCCCCAAGTCCTGGGCCAGCGATTGGGGAGGGGCTTCAGCAGGGTAAGTTACCCTGCCCCCCTCCACTTGCTCCAAGCCTGGCTTCCGGGGGCATCCCATGGGCACAGGGTGGGGCTGGACATCCAGGGAGCCACCCACCCGGGTCTTGGCCTGCGCCCCCACCTGGCGCACTGTCCATCCGTCTGAGCATATGCCTGGCAAACCTATCTGTAGACGGGCAGGCGGATGTGGGCGTGCTGGTGGTCAAGCAGCCGGGGCACAGCCACCGTCTCGTAGCCCTTGCCCAGCATCTGTTCCTTGATGCAGGGTGGACGGATGTCATTGATGAGGTACTCCAGCGACTGCAGGCTGCTGCTCAGCACGGACGTGTTGCACACGCTCTTGCTGGGCAGGCCTGCCAGGGCGTCTGCAGGAGGCCCCGTCAACTCTCGGGTGGCTCCAGGCCCTAGCTCAGTCACGGCCACCGCCGCCGCGGCAGGGTTGTAGCAGTCGCTGGTGGGGGTCACCAGCACACTATTCCAGGGGGCAGCAAAATACTGGCCCACGGTGAAGCTGGCTGGCAGCCCCACACTGCAGTTGAGGGGCGACCCGCTGGCCCGCTCATAGGCCCGGCTGCCACAGGCCTCTGGTGACTTGCTGGCCGCCGTGCCACTGCTGTAAGTGCGAAGGGGCTGGGGTGGTGGTGGGGGTGGCTTCTGTGGCCATAGCAGGTAATCCAGGCCACCTTCCACATACCCTGCAGCCTTGGTGGCCCCAGCTATTGTCAGGGCGGGCGTGCCCCCAGGACCCAGCTCTGCACCTTTCCGGCAGTCGGGCAGGCCAGCTGTGGCCGAGTAAGCCACGCTAGGGAAGCTGGGCACAGGGCCGTGCTTGGCTGGGCTAGGGTGGGGAACGGCCACTGCCTGGCAGGTGGCGGGCACAGCGCCTGGGGCCTGGCACTGCTGGTTGAGTTGGTAGAGGATGCTGTGGATGGAAGGCAGGTTAGAGGGAGGCAGGGGCAGGCCCCGGCCTGGCAGGGGGATGACAGAGGCAGCAGTGGCGGCTGCAGGCAGGCTGGGAGGCGGGGCGGGCGCCTCGGGTGGCTTGGGGTAGGCCAGGGGCCCCAGGGTGCTGGGTGCTGGGTAGGGCGCGACGCCCACCTGCACGGTGGCCGGTGACAGCTTGGTCCGCTTGCCCTCGGCGCTCTTGAGCACGCTTTTGGCGGGCCCGGCGGGGGCTGCTGCACTGGAGGAGGAGACAGCAGCCTTGACAATGGCCAGCAGCCCCTGGTAGCCAGAGGCGTGATGCGGGTAGGGGCTGTAGCGCTGGCCGCTGGTGTCATAGCCGTTGACGGTGCGGCTGAGGTGCTTGTGCTGGGGCACACGGATGTTGGTGGGGAAGATCTTGATGGACAGCGGGCTGTTGGCCACCTTCTCGGCGTAGGCATCCAGCTCAGCTGGGCTCGGGTAGCGGGAGGAGTGCATGGAGCTGGCTGTTGTCTCGCCTGCAGGGACAGAGACACCGGTGAGCACTGACCCTGCGCTGTGGCAGGGCCCCGAGCCCCTGTTGCTCTTGCAAGTGCCTGGAGCCTCCCAGCTCCCATCCCTCTCACATATTTCTCCTCTGTTCCTTCCACGTGTGTTTGTACCCACAGTCTTTGCATTGCGCTACTGTCCCAGCCCTATTGCTAGAACTTGCAATTTTCCTGCCTCAGCCTCTCAGAGTGCTGGGGCAGCAGGTGTACACCATCACGCCCAAGCCTTTCCAGATTTTTAAGGTTGGGATCATAGTGTGAAATATAGAAGTTACATACATAAGCCTGGTGAATTTTCACTAAAGGACACATCTAGGTTGAGAAGCAGGGCACAGCCAGTCCCTCAGAGGGTCCCTGTGTCCCCTCCTTGTTCCCAGCCATGTCCCAGTTTGCCATTATCCTGACTTCCAATGACAGGGAGTGGTTATACCTGGTTGTATGGCAGCTGTCCCACCATGGAATCCTCTGTCTGCGGGGCTATGTGACTCACGAGGTTGATTCCTGCAGCTGTGACCCTCAGAGCCTCTCCCTGGTCCTGAAACATTCCCTGGTGCAGCCTGCACTTTTCCTGGGGCCATGGGGCCGGGGAAAGAGCACCCCTGGGGCAAATGGACAGAGCCTGGGTGAGCTGCTGGCCCACGGGTGGCAGGTAGTGGCCGTGGATGTTGGTACTGTCACATCATGTTAATATTCTCCTGGGTCTGGGGCCTCCTGGCCAAGTCTGCAGCCATGGGGGACAAGGGTCAGGAGAAGCTGAGTTCGGGCAGCAGCAACAGCTGGGCAGAGGTCCCAAGGCCGGGAGAATCACTCCTGGGAATCACTTTGGCTGAGATGGGATGGACCCAAGTGGCTGGGCGGGCCCTTCATGGCTGGCCAGAGGCTCTCACTGTGTCGCTCATGTTGGTGATGTCTGGAGGTGTGTGTGCTGGTCCCAGATGGGCTGGCAGAGCTCACGGCATCTCACAATACACAGCTCGGCCCATGTGAACCGTCCAGCCCTGCACGTCAGGAGGAGGATGGAGAAGCCCTGCCCAAGGGCATTGGCGGCTGTGTAGGGCGTTCAGCAGGCAGGGAAGGTGGCGGCGGCATTTCACGTCCCGCCAGCCTCATGTGGGATGGGCAGGTGAGGCCACCGTGGGCCTCCATCCTGACCCTGCCCAGGGAAGCCCCCTCCTAAGTGGTCTAGAATAAACTCGGTGTGGAGAATGGAAATGTCACTTTGGCCAACGGGGGAATCTTTCTCTGAGATTGGATTTAAACTACATTATACAAGCAATTTCATGGGCACTTAGCGCCGCTCGGAGAGTCCCGCAAAAAAGGGACCAGCTCTTCATTTGCCAGCCATAAATCAGCAGTTGCTATAATGAGCACAAAAATGTCACTTTTATGCAATTTTACAGATGAACAAAACTGGTGAAATTAGCTGTGGTAACCTACTAGAGTCAGCAAAAGCAGCTGCCGAGGAAAAAAATTATATCTGTATGTATTTTCGTTCCTCTTAAACTCTCTTCCCAAGCAAGTTTCTGCCATTGTGGTGTGAAAACTCATTTGTCCTCACCATTATACTTTCATTTGGAGTTTATCTTGAGTATCCAATGAGCCACCAACTGTGAAAATGATTAAATCTACAAAATCTATCTAATGGATGGAATAAATTAGGTGTTTAAAACCTTAAGAATGGGGAGTGGGGTGCAAAGCAATGCCCATTCCGTCTCCATCTATTGAAGGATGGGGCGCCTCACCCCCATCTGGTCAGTGGGGCTCCTCCAGGATGGTGTGATGCCTTCAGCTTTTGTGGGAGTCAATAATGGCCCCAGAACATTGGTGCCGTTTGGGGAGCACTTAGGGAGTTCCAGGCTCTCTGCCCAAGGCTTCTTGCAGAGGCTTTTATTGGGAGAGTCTGACGGCTCTGAGAAATGGGGGATGGGCCCCTAGTTACCGATGAGAACAGGCTGTGGCATTTAGCAGCCAGTCTCTGCCACCTGCCACCCCATAGGATTCTTCCTGGTATTCATGCTCATGTGCCATCGCCAGGACCCACACCAACACTTGGCTGAGCTGTGCAGCCAGCGAGACTCTGGGCAAGTGGAAGAGCCTGGCTTCTGGGACCCAGTCTTACAAACGCGGTGGCTTCCTTGTGGCTCTTTGGATCCCTTGCTCAGTGGGGAAGCTACTGCCTCGTGGAAACATAGCAGCATAGCCTGCAGAGCAGGAGGCCCACTGAAGACGGCAGAAGCTGCAGCCTGCTGTCCAGGCAGCTGCAAGAGCCTCCAGCCCTGACCACAGCTCCCAAGACCTGGATCTGAACTGCCCAGCTGAGCCATGCTATGCACAGTCTCCGGAGCCATTCAGACCAGCAGGGACTGAATGACCACTGCTGTTGCAGGCTGTGGACTCTGGTCACCTGTGATACAGAGGATGTCCTTAGGACCCTGTTTTGTAGATGGAGAAAAGCAGAGCTCATCAGGAGTGCACAGCCAGCAAGGGCTGGGCTGGGGTCTGGTGTCCTTGTCACCCTACACACAGGATCTCCAGGGGGCCAAGGGATGCCTGAAGCTCATTCTTTTTCTGTAGAAGTATGCGGCCTGTCCTCAGGAGGGACCATAGTCAGCCTAGGGCCTTGAGGTGGCCAGAGGTGGCCTACATGTGGCTGTCCTGGCTGCCCCTGCCTCTGCCTGGCTCTGAGCTGAGTTTCACCTAGAACTAGGCTTGCCCAGGGCTCTCTGTGCTCCTTGGTGTTTGGCGCCCAGGCACCTTCAAGCGGGCATGGGCCCCCACACCACCAAAGTCCCCAGTCTCAAACCTGCCCTGATCACCCTTGGGGTTGCCGTCTTGTTCCTTGGATTCTCTCCTGGGCTACCCCAAGGGCCTCAACCCAGCCTGTCCTACTAGAGTAGAGCAGAGGTGACTCAGGGACCCAGGCTACCCTGATACCAGCCTGGTGGACGTTTCAGACCCTCCTGTGCAAGGGACCCAGCCAAGAGCTAAAGTTTGGGCTATCACATAGTTCCACTAGGTGGATAATGAGGGCACAGGAAAAGGCCAGCTGTGGGCTGGGCTCCTCAGCAGTGGGGAAGCTGGTGTTCCAGTGAAGAGTGGGAGGGGAGGGAGGGAGGAAGGGAGGGAGTGAAATCCGAGACCTGGCCTTCGTTCCCTCAACTGGCCTGTGGCTTCCCACAGGGGTCTCTGGCAGGTCCTGGGCTGCGTTACCACGCCATCCCCCCAAATGATTGCTGCTGGCTCGTGCACTGCCACTCCCCCACAGACCACGGGGTGATCCCAATGCTGTACGGAGTGAGGGGTGAGGCTGTGGTCAGCTGGACCAGTCCACCCCAGGAGTTGGGGTGCCAGAAGCAAGGCCCCAGCACCAGCCACCTTTCAGCAGCCATCCTGGGCCTTGGGGATGTGGCAGTGGCCGAAACCTTGGGGGAGCTGCCGCTGTGACACAAGAGGTGGCAGCAGCAAGCCCCAGGAACGGTTTTTTTAAAGGATGCCTGCAAATTCTGTGACGCGGCTCCCACACACAGCACGGCCCCTCCATTTCTTTTTACTTAAGTCATTGAACTGGCTTAGTCACTCCTATCCGTCGAACAGGGTACAGGGAAGTGACAGTGATCATGGTGGTTTGTGAGGTTCAGTGGGCAGCGTGGCTCCTCCTGGAAGGTTGTGGACACCCCTCCTGGAGGCCAGCCACGTGGAGGAGCCGCGTGTGCGCACACATCTGGGTGAGTGGGCAAGTTCTGAAGCTCCCAGTCACCCCACCCTAGGGACACCAGGGAGGAAAGACACGCTGTCCCCTCTGTGCCCTCTGTATCACCAAGCATAATGCTGCTGGACCCTGGCCTGGGCATAATGTGATACGCTGGCACAGGAACAAGAAAGCAGGTCATGGCAGGCTTCCATGCAGGGAGGAAGGGCATCCGGTTCGCACTCGTGGTTGGTGACAAAGGCTCCTCTGGGAAGCTGGCCTTAGAATCTGAGGGCCTGGGGTCAGGGAGGAGCCCCTGTGGGGGGTCTGGCAAAGGCACAACTGAGCTCGGGGCAGCGGTGCCGAGCCCGGGGGTGGCAGGGGCAAGCAGCGTGATGTGCTGCTCACCACCAGCCTCTCAGGGCAGAACCGAGACATGGGAGGAAAAAAGCCCCAGATCCCGAGAGGGGTCCCCTCTGAGAAGGGGTGGGGGGTGGGCTCTGCTCGCAGTGTTGAGGCCTGTGCTGTGGCTGTCTCCTCACTCGTCCTCTGGGCTGGATTCAGAGGCCTCTGTGGGGAGGCCCTCCTCTCCTCACCACCCTTACCTCTGGTCAGAGAAGGACCTGCTCTGGCCTTCTGGGGGATGCCGCTGCCACACAGAAGTGGGACTGGGGTGTGGAGAAGCCAAGGTACCCCCTCTACGAACTGGGCCACCCCTGCCCTGCCCTGCTCAGTCCCTGCCTACCATGGCCCCATTAAGAGCTTGTTGGGAAATTTAAAAGGCTGGCTGGAAGTGCCGAGTACATCGTTGCTGCCATTAAGTTAATGTTATGGGCCTTTTACAGGTGCGTTAAATAGACGCGGTTATTAACGAGTATATTAAGCCAATTAAAACCAGCCCTTTGAGTGGGATTTAATGTTGCCACAGGGATACACCAAAGCCGTCCTCCACCGAACTGCTGCATACCGCTGTCTTCCAGAAGGGGGGCAGGGAGGGCCAGGAGGCTCTACTGTGGGGTGGCAGGGCAGGGAGAAGCTGGGACTCAGCTGCAGTCAGGTGGCAGGGGCTTGACACGCAGCTCCGCCACTCGCTGTGGGTGACCCTGTGCAGGGAGGGCACTTAGTGTGAGCCTCAGAGTCTGGTCTGTCCCAGGGGATGAAGACAGCTAGGTCATGGGGTGACGTCGGTGTGGTGTGGAGCACTGACTCGGCAAGTGAGAGGACTTCCTGGAGGACCTCGGCATCTTTGGGGGACACAGCCAGTCTGTGTGGGTACTACCCTGCCAAATGCAGGGGAGAAGGAAGGCTGGGGACAGGCTGTGGCCAGGAAGAGGCATGGTGTCCAGCCCTCTCCACCCTGCGGGGTCCATGCTGGCCCAGCTCTGACAGGTCATTAGACCTAGGCTTGCAGGGAGCAAGCTGGTTGGTTCCCTGTGCTCCTGCTGGAACAGCAGTCACAAGCTTCTGACTCCTGGGGTGACCTCAGCTTTTGGAGTGATTGGAACTACCTGTCACTTCCCCCCAAGAGTGGAGAATGACAGGTGTGCCAGGCACACGGCAGGTGCTGGTAGATGTGTCTCTTTGATGCACCACCACCGCCACTGCGGCTTCTCCAGCCTCCTCCTAGAAGTCCTCGCTCAGTAAGTCCCAGGGGACACTATGGGAGGGGGACACAGTGAAGAGCAACGAGTGTCAGGACTTCAGGACAGAGCCTCCAGCCTGTGGGAGGCGCAGCCCCACATCTGCATTCCCCTTCATCCTAACACTCCGCCCTTGGAGGTGGCAGCCTCCTGAACGCTCAATTAACATGACACTAATTAGCTGGTGGCACAGGCAGAATCCCTAATGAGGTCGCCGGGGCGGGTGAGGGGGGTGCAGGGAAGGCTGCTGGGCCAGGGTGGACGCAGCTGTTCTACAGCCTCCACTGGGAGGGACCTGGGGAGTGGCCCTGTGATGGCACTTCCTGACAGTCCCAGGGACCCCAGCCTGTCCTGGCTGCACGACCCTGGGGTGACTCCAGGGGCCCCAGTTCCCAGCTGAGGGTCTCAGGGAAGTGACTGCAGCTCTCTGGCCTCCTTCCTTTGGGGCAGGGAGTGCTGATGAAGTGACAGCCAGGTGGCTTGGTACACAGTAGGTGCTCAGAAAAGCCTGGCCACCTCTCCAGCTCTTTTAGAGCTACATGCATGATGGGTGCAGTGGACCTCATTAGCATGCAGCGGCATCCTGTCACCCTTCTCTATCCATGTGTACACACGCCCAAGAGCTGCTTAGGCACGTGTGTGAGCCATGGAGGCCCAGACATTCAGCGATACCCTGTGTGTAAAGACAGGTGCTGGGCGTGGTGACATGAATCTATAATCTCAGCTACCTGAAAGGCCGAGGCAGGAAGATCTCAAATTTTGAGGTCAGCCTGGGCAACTGAGTGAGACCAGGCCTCTGCATTTTTCTTTTCTTTTTTTTTTTTGAAGGGCTGGGGATGCAGATGGGTGATGGAGTGTTTGCTGGGCGTGTACGAGACCCCAGGTTCTACCCCCAGTATGGGTGGCAGGGTGGAGGTAAGTGTGCCCAGGCCTTCACCCTGATACCCATCTAGAGCTGTCCTTACATCTCTGTATGTGCAGCTGGGCACTACTTTTCACTCCCAGCCTGACTGGTACTCCTACCAGGCATCAGTTTCCCTTTCTTGGGTCCCGTCTTTGGCCCATCCCTCTCTCTCCTGACGCCCAGGCGTGTCCTGCCTGGCACCAGCTCCCTGCCCACCCCTGCTGCTGTCTTTCTGTGGCCACAGCTGGGGGTTGATACTATTGCATTTCCTCCATGAATGGTGTGAGGCTCTCTCCCCGAGCTGGGATTCTGCTATGCATATGGTGTGAGGCAGGGCCCCATGGAGCACTGGCTGTTCCTGCATTGCACCTGTATCTCCACTGAGCTGTAGGCACCAGGGCCCTACACTGAGCTCACAGGGATGTGGGTCCATTCCTAGGTGTCCTGTTCTCTTCCCCCCGTCCCTCTGGCCCAGCCTTAAGCCATGGCAGTACAAGCCCTTTACCCCATGCTGTATGTCTTTGCCAGAAATGCTGCAGCCATTCCGTTTCTTATCAGCTTCAAAGCCAGCTTTCCAAGTAACACACAAACACATAAAATGGCTATGATGGGTTTTCCCCCCCAGACTGAATTACTGCACCTGACATATTTTAAAGTTTATGTAGGTCTTTTTATGTCTGGACATGATGGTGAACAATTATAATCCCATTTGCTCAGGAGGCTGAGGCAGGAGGCTCACCAGTTCCTGGGAAGCTGAGACCTGACATAAAGAGCTAGAGGGGTAGCTCAATAAGAGTGCAGTACTTGTCCGCCATGCCCAAAGCCCTGGTTATAGTCATAATATTGGGAAAAACAGAAATCATTGAATAGGCTTTAATTTTTCTCTCGAAAGGTTTCTTGAATCTTTGTCTAATTTTATTTCGTGATACTTGAGATCAAACTCAGGGCTATTTTATAATTTTACATTACATATCATAACTTAGATACACAGGACAAATTCCTAAGTGTAAACCACCCGAAGTGACTTCACAGATTGGAGGTCTGGAGAGACCCTAAGCCAGAGATTAACTGATCAAAATACTACCTGCCATGAAGAGTACCAATCAGGGTGGTTTCACTGATGAATTCTACCAAGCATTTAAAGATTTCAGACAATTTCTCTGCAAACTTCTGGGGGAAAAGAAAGAGAAAACTTGCAAATTCTTTTTTTTTTATTTTTATTTTTTTGTCTTTTTGAGACAGGGTCTTGCTGTGCAGTTCAGGCTGGCCTTGAGCTCACTTTTGCAGCCCAGGCTGGTCTCGAACTCACACCAATCCTCCTGCCTCAGCCTCCTGAGTGCTGGGATTACAGGTGTGTGCCACCACGCCCGGCTAAAACTTGCAAATTCTGCAAGGCCAATATGACCCCATACCACAATTAAAGATCTCTCTCACAAACTATGGATCAATAACTTTCATGGATGCAGATGGCAAAGTCAGAAGCGTCCCCCAAGGACCGCACACCCCGAGCAGGTGGGGCTTACCCAAAGGACGCACGGGTGGCTCACTCAGCATCAGAGACGCAGTTAACCTAACAGGTGATACTAACAGCTCTGTGGCTGCATAAAAAGCAGCGGCCCACTCTGCACACTTCCCAAGTAACCTCATTCAAGAAACTCTGAAAAATCCACAGCTGAGCCCTTACCCCAAGGTAAACAGCCAACGCTTGCCCTCTACCAGTCAGAATCAGGCAACACTGCCTGCTTATGCCACTTTTCTGCAACCCTGTACTGAAGGAAACCTCGACTGCCGAGGCATTAGGTAAGAAAGAGAAATAGAAGACATCATATTAGAAGTAAAATCATATCAATTCACTGATAACAAAAATTGCTAGAATAGCCAGGCTCTCCAAGATCACTGACCAAGGTGCGTAAATCAATTGTATTTCTGTATACTCACATGGAACAACCAAATGAAATTCAGATGGCAATTCCAGGGTTGAGGATGTGGCTCAGTGGTGGAGCACTTGCCTCACAGGAACGAGACTATGGGTTTGATCCCCAACAGCCCCCAGACATAACAAAAAAAATAAAATCACATTTACAACAGCATCAAAAAGAATAAACATTTGCACAAAACAGCAACATTTATAATCTGAAAATGATAAAAATAAATAGTCTGATACTCCATGTTCATGGGTTGGAAGACTTACTACTAAGACACAATGTTGTGGGGCTGGGGAAATAGTTTGATGGCATATGCAAAACTGCCTGGCAAGCTCAAAATCCTGAGTTTGATCCCCAGTACTGCATGCCATGCCAGCTTGGAACCCTGGGCACCCCAATCAGGCTTGGTGGTGCATGGCTGTAAGCCCAGCACTAGGGAGCCTGAGATAGGAGGATCACTATGAGTCCAAACTGCATAGTGACACCCTGTATCAAAAAAAAAAAAACAAAACAAAACAAAAAACATACAGTACTCTCCAAATAGATCTAAAGACCCAGTACAGTCCATTAGAATCTCAGCTGGCTTCTTTGCAGAAATTGACAAACTGAGCTTAATTTTTTTTTTTTTTGTGTGTGTGGGATCGGGATTCAAACTCACAACCTTGCACTTGCCAGGCAGGCACTTGTGCCACAGAGCTATCTCCCCAGCCCCTCTGAGCCTAAAGTTGTGCCATGGAGCTCAGAGCAGCCAAAACAATGTTAAAGATGAACAGAGTTGGAAAAATCAAGACATTGTGGTAGTGGCTAAAGACAGGCATGTCAGTAGCACCCAGAATCTGGAAATAAACCTCACATTTATGGTTGGTTGACTTTTGCCAAGGGTTCGAAATGTCTCAGTGCAGCAAAGATTGGTCTCTTTAAATGACTCAGATAACTAGATACTGGCATGCAAAAGAAGGAAGTGCTAGGGCTGGGGAGATAGCTTGGTAGCATAAGCACCTGCCTGGCAAGCACAGGGTCCAGAGTTCAATGCTTGGTAGTGGCAGAGCAGGGCGGGGGGGGGGGGAAGGAAGTTCTTCCTTCACATTACACGCAAATTAATTCAAAACATATCAAAGACCTAAGTGGAAGACCAAAAATAGAAAGAGCTTATAAGAAAACACAAGAGTGTATCTTCATGACCTTGGGTTATACAAAGCCTTCTTAAATAAAACATCAAACAGAAAGGCCACAAAAGAAACTCACCCAAATGGAAAGCTTTTAAGTGAGGAAGGCAACCCCAGAATGAGCGAAAATATTTGCAAATCCTGTGTGTAGCACACAGATTTTACCTAGAATATAACTTTTCCAATACTTAGAATTGAACCAGGACATTTGCACTGAGCTACATTCCTACTTGTTTTATTTTTCATCCCTCATTCTTTTAAATTTTATTTATTTTTATTTATTTAATACGGAATCTACAGTGTCTCACTATGTAGGTCACTTGTAGCGATCCTCCTGTCTTCAGCCTCCCATGCGCTGGGATTACAGGTGCGCACCACCACGCCCAGCCTCAGTCCCACTCTCAGCCTATGCCCCAGAGGTGGGGCCAGCACGACAGGCTAGGGATTGAACCTGGGCTCCTGCATCTGCCTAAGCAGGTGCTTTGGTCTGCTGAGTTATCTGGCTAGCCCTTTATTTTATTTATTTTATTTTTTAAAGAATTTTTTATTTTATTTTTATTTTTTCTTGTTTCAGAACTTTTGTTTGTTTTTGTTTTTATTTTATTTTTATGGCCGGCTTGGCCTGCCCTGAGGGCAGGGCTGGCGCAGCACGTGGTGCCGGGGATCAAACTGTGGTCCCTTGTAGCCACCTAAGCTTTCCTAAGCAGGTGCTTTAGACCACTGAACCATCCTGCCAGGCCATTGCCCTTTATTTTAAATCTTACAGATAAAGTCACCCTAAATTGCTAAATTGCAGGGACTAGGCCCACACTTAAGATTCTTCCTGCCTCAGCCACCCAGAGTACTAGGATTACAGGCGTGCTCTATGTCCAACCTGAACTTCTATGATTCAGTAAGAATAAGACAACTTAAATAAGCAGGGGATCTGAGGAGACGTTTCTTAGAGGATACACAAAGGCCAGGAGGCACATACAAAGAGTTTCAACATCCTTAGTCCTTACGGGAATGAAAGCACAGCGACCCACTACTTCATGCCCACTAAGACGACCGTAATAAAAAACAGCAGCAAATGTTGGTGAAGGTGTGGAGAAATTGCAGCCCTCACCCACTACTAGAAGGAATGTAACACGGTGTAGTCTTTCTGGAAAACCGTGGCCTTTCCTCAACAAGTTAAATAGTTACCACATAGCCCAGGCTTCCCACTCGTCTGTGCACACACATGAGAAATAGTAACATGCGGCCACACAAAAACACACACATAAAATTTCACAGCATCCATAGCCAAATGAGTGGGAGGAAACACCCCATGCAACTGATAGATGGATAAATAAAACATGCTATATCTACAAGATGGAGTACTCAGCAATACAAAAGGCAAGTGCTGATGTATCCTGCGATGCGGATGAACTTTGGAAAGGTTAGGGAAAACAGACCAGTTATAAATGTCACATATTTCATGAGTCCATTTGGATGAGCTGTCCAGAAGAACAAATTCTGTAGAAACAAAAAACAGCTTGGTGATGGTTTGAGGCCAAGGGGGGCTGGGGAGAGGTGGGAGGTGGCCACTGATAAATTTGGGAGTACCTTTTAGAGACAAGGAAAGTGTTCTTAAACTTAATAGTTGTGATGATTGCGTGAGTTTGTGCATATTTAAAAAGCTACTTAAGAGTACAGCATAAATGGGTAAAATATGCTGTGAGTTGTATATCATTGTTCCAAAAAACCGTAACAGCATCATTATAATATGTGTTTGCAAGCTCTGTAATTGGTGGAGGGCAAGGGGCAACAAACCGCTGCGGGGCCAAATTTTGCGGAACGTCTGTGTCAATAAAGTTTTATTGGAACACTGCCACGCCCACTTACGTATGTAGGCATTGACCGTTAGCCTGCTAGAGCATGGGTGTTGGTCAATGATAAGAGACTGGCTTGCAAGGTTGAAGGTATCTGTTCTGCCCAAGTATGCCAGCTTTTACTGTACAAAAGAATCGTGTTATATGTTGATCTTATATTCACAGTCTTGTTGAAGGCTTATTCTCTTGTGATTTCTTTGCATAATTTCACTCCTTTTCTTACCTCCTACACTTTTTTTTTTTCCAGTAATGGGAATTAAATGCATGGCCTTTACACTGTGCTGCGTCCCCCCTTCATTTTCACACAGGATCTCACTGAATTATCCTCTCTTGGTTTGATCTTATGATTGGCCCGCCTCAGCCTCCCAGAGTACTGGGGCTCCAGGCCCGCACCTGGCCTGATCCTTATGGCTATTGACTGCCCTATTCTGTCTGGCTGCATCGGTGCACACAGGCGGGACTGCGCTCCTACTGGTCCTATCCACCCTCAGGTTAATGACAGTGGCCTGCGGCTTGGTGCTCTTCCCTAGGCGAAGGGAGCTGCCTCCCCTCCCAGCTAGCTCAGAGCTTATTATGCTTTGTTAAGTGCTGAGCAGATTGTCTGGCCCCTCATCCCTCTGCCCTTTCCCAGGCTGGTTCCTGCAGGGGCAGCACTGGACAGACCTCCCTCCCACCCCTCGGGCTGCACTCAGCAACAGCTGTGTGATTCAATCTGCTGTGTGGCCCAGAATTTGTTTTTAATTTTATTGGAATTTTAAACTGCCCTTTTTCTTCTGTGTTTTATTAGTGTGGCCATACGCAGCAGCAGCCCCAGCAGGAATGCCTGCAACTGAGCTTCACTGGGGCAGTAGCTCCAGCCCTGGGGGAGGAGGGGACCATGGGGACCTTTGGAGAGGGGCCAGGGTTAGGGTGGGACCAGATGGGCTGTTCCCTGCTCTGCTTGGCTTACATGACTTCAGAACTTTCTCATCAATGGAGATGAGAGATGGCTTGAAGAACCCTTCTGGTCCTCTCATGAGTATGGATACAGGGGACTGGGTGCAAAGTGGTGGCTCCCAAGTCCTCCTCTCCCCCCACTCTCCCCCTGTGGGGGAGTGTTCTCTGCTTTCATTCTTATTCCTCTGTCAGAGAGAAGGAAACTGAACCCCTGTCACCTATCTGTCCAAGGCCACACCTGTGCCCCAAAGATGGCACAACCAGGGTCTGACCCCTAGACCCATCTCAGGCCCCAAGATCCCCAAGACCTGTGGCTCACAAGGAGGACAACAAGGGTGTGAACTCCCCTCCCCACAGAGGGGCAGCAGAGGACACTGGGAGCTCCAGGCTGCCTCCTAGACCTGAGGAGAGGCGGAGCCCTGAATCAGCCACCACACTGGCTCCCAGGGTGCCTCTCAGGGACTCTGCACAGCCTGTATTTTTAGCAGTGTGTGACTCAAAGTTTGTATATAGCACCACGATGAGAAAGTCAAATATTTATTAGCGGGGAAGGTCCTGGGCAGCTGAGATAAACAGGTTTCTGTCCCAGGGTGGGCAGGTCCTGTTGGAGACCCTGGGACTCTGGCCAGTTGGGAGGAGCTTCAGACCTGAAGTAGGGGAAGGGGCAGGACTTTCCCTCTCCTTAAAAATCTTGGTTTTGTTTTTCCAGCTCCCATTCACTTTCTGATGTCACTTGGGGTGGCCACAGCAGTCTAGGGTCTAGACTTGTCCAGTCTGCAGCTTTGGCGCATGGAAACATGCACCATGGCACTGCCTTTCTGAGTCACCAGCCCTACTCTGGGTACACAAGCAACTGGCCCTTGTTACCCCGCTGGTACCCATATTGTAGGAAAAGGAGATCTGGGAGGGTAATTCAAACTGCTGCCTGAGCCCTGTGGTTGAGCTTTAGACATTCTGATCACCAAGGCCAGAGCTGGGCGGCTTGTTTGGCCCACCTCACTTGATCTTCACTTTATGGAAGGGAACACAGGTCCCAGAGGGCTGATGGACCTGTGCAAAGTGCCTGTCCCCATGGCCTGCTGAGACCTTGCCTCCTTGGTGAAAAACAACACTGACCAAAGCTCAGGGCCAGCCCTTCCCGTTGTGGCTCTGCCCAGGGCAACAGGGACAGGAGGTCTCCATCGCCCAGGAGTCATGCCCAGAAGGAAAAAGCAAGAGCCTCCTGAACCCAGAGTCCAGGCACTGACTGGCAGCAGGGCGCCCGACTCAGTTTGCTTATCTCCTTTCTCGCCTCCCTCTTTCCTGTGCTCTTCAATCATAGGCAGAGTCAGTGTCCTTTCTAATAAGTGCAGTGACGTGGAGGGTCTTAGTGGACAGGGGTAGGGGACATCCGTGGAGGGCCTCTGTGTTCTCTAGTTCTGGCCTGGGAGCAGAAGAAAGGTCTAGTCTCAGCTAGGAAGCCAAGCCCTGCTTCCCTCAGCTGGCAGCAGAGAGCAGAGGTAGGGTGCGCTACTAGCTGAGTGGTAGCAACTGGAAGTGAAAATGTGAAACCCCTCTGGCAGCAAGCACCTCCTGGCAGAGTTCTTCTGCACAGAAAACTCGGCACAAAGAAGTTCCCAGCAGTGAGGAACTCAAAACAGCATAGGTGACCATGAGCAATGGGATGGAAACATACGATATTCCTCGGGAAGTAGAATACAGCGAGGCTGCTGAATTCCTAAACTAACAAAGGAGATAGAGAGGGCTGGGGAGATAGCTCAGTAGAATAAGCACTTGCCTGGCAAGTGCAAAGTCCTGAGTTCAATCCCCGGTACCGCAAAAGAAAAAAAGAAAGGAAAAAAAAGAAAAGAAAAAAAAAAGAAGAAAAAAAAAGAGAAGAAGAAAAAAAAATAAAGAAAAAAAGAAAGAAAGCAAAGATTGACTGCCACAGCAGCAGGGGTTGGGTAAGGCTGAGAGAGGAAGCAGAGAAAAGTATTATGGCTGCACATTTCAGAGCCAGAAGCATGCATTTCCCAAAAGGGAGGGGTATGCCTAAGGTTAAAATCTAAACCCTTTATCTGAATCATTGGAAATGGGTTGCATTAGCTGGTGATAGACACAGCTTTTTCAGAAGAGTAGAGGAGGCTGGGCTACCTGAGAAACCACACAAACAGCCATATTTGCAGGAACCTATTTGTCTCTGAGGCAACCAGAAGGACACAAAGTATGAATGTGGACACGTATGAAATTTTGGGTTCTAAGAAAAAGCCTAGCTGGCCCTCAGCCATTTGTACACCAAACCTCCTACAAATATCTGAACTTGGAAAAACTTCTTCCCAAGGTATGATAATCCGTATCGGAGAAGCACAGGACCAAAACGAAAGATACTAGAAAATGAAAGCAAGGTACAGCATAAGGTAAGTTATGGTTGGAAAAAAAAACAAAACAAAAAAACCACTTCCATCAGAAGACTGTAGCTATAGAAAAGATGAAGGTTACAGCCAAGTATTTCATCATGAAGGAAAAAAAGTGTAATAAAGCAAAGGCACAAAGCAGATATACAAGAGAAAGGAAAAAACAACTTCGTTGTCAAAGTAAAGGGAGAACAGAGGAAGCACAAGCCAAAAAGGGAGGTGCAGAAAACACAGGAAGCAAAGTGAATAAAGGAAGTGGGGAGCTGGCTGTTCTCAGCAGAAGGTACCCTACAGGGAAAGGCAGTCCATGGGTTTAGCTGGAGTCTCCAAGGAAGGAAGTGGAAGGGGCTCATCCTGCGTTCTGGGGAAAAATGGACTCCAAACAGGTGAGCCCCAAGACACATCTTAGTAAGGTAAGTGGATGTGAAAAATACAGAAAGATCAAAGAAGGACCAACTTCAGCTTCTTGGGGGCAACATGTGGTATCATTATTATTATATTTTTGTTTGTTTGTTTCACAATACCAGAGATTGAACTCAGGACCTTGCATTTGCCAGACAGGTGCTTAAGCCACTGAGCTATCTCCCCGGCTCATCATGTGGTATTATAGCAAGTCTGACAAACTCCTCATTTAGAAGAAAAGCAGCTACTAAAAATAATAAAATAAATAAAAATAAGAAAAGCAACAGACAGACCATCCTGAGTGTGTGGGAGCGGGGAGTATTGGATTCCCAAGGCCCCCCAACTAGTACACTGGATAGTGGGTCCTCAGGCAGAAGAGCACCGACCTTAATTATTCAGGACACTGAGATCAAAACAAATTCGAGAATCACAGTGATGCGGTCAGATGCCAACATTAAAGAACCTGAGAATTTCGGTGTTGTTTTAATTTACATTTCTCAAATGACCGGTGATGTTGAACATTTTTTCATATATATACTTGCCTTTTGTATTTATTCATCTAAGAAGTGTGTATTCATCTCAGATGCCCCTTTTAAAAACTGCACTGAGACTGCACCTCACCCCAGAAAGAATGACTGTCATCTAGAAGTCAACCAGTAACACATGCTAGAGGGGCTGTGGGGAAAAAGGAACCTTTCTCCACTGTTGGTGGGAATGCAGACTGGTGCAACCATTATGACATCAATGTGGAAATTCTTCAGAAAGCTAGGACTGGAGGTCCCCCTGAACCTCCAATGGAAAGGAGCAGTTAATTCTTTTTTTTTTTTTT
>PVJA010028219.1:0-27812 GCA_004027025.1 Myocastor coypus | reverse complement strand
ACAGATGATCAAAGAAACCAAGGCAGGGAGTGGAGTAGATGTTTGTACAGCTCTGACCATGGCATTATGCACAGGAACCAAGAGAAGCAAGCAACCAAGCATGGATGCAAGGATAGACGGATGGATGCCTGGGTGGGTGAATGGATGGATTGTTGGGTGCATGGATGGACGGAGAACGCTCTCTGCGTGCAAAGGTAGAAAATTGCTATTTTCCAAGGAGCATGGGATTCTCATTAACTTAAGTTCAGTTAACTTATGCCTATGCGTTCTCCAAGTCTCCAAGCCCTTCCGTGAGAGCTGGCTTGACGTCAACCTGTAAAAGAGAACAATGGAGTACGGAAGGGAGATGGTTACCCGGGAACCATTTTAGAAGTCATTCTCATGGTTGCAAGGAGAACACATGGCAGCGGGTCTGAGATGAGCCTGGAGATCTCAATCAGTCCCAAGGGCACGCGGCAACTCCTTTCAATGACAGAGGAAGGAAGCCAAGAACTCTTGAAGGAAGTGCAAAAGAATGTGATTCCATTCTGGTGACCAGCACCCGAACGCTGGGCATGTCACGCACATTCTAGACATCCAGGAAAGACGTGCACCCAACAAAGCTATTGACATGGTCTGTAGATACGATTACTTTGGGGAATTTGTGGCCCATAAAGCAGATTCCAAAGCGCTAAGGAAAAGGGTGTGCGTGACAATGCAACCCTCACAGGGGCAGTATCTGTGGGGCACCCGTTGGAGCGGCTTTACAGAGGATGTTTCACAGGGAAAAACAAGTAGACGCCCTGCCCGCAAAGCCTAAAGGAATCTGCTTGGAGGAGGACACTGAATGTTGGCTTTGGGACTTCTCAAGGGCTAATTGCCTACGAGACGGTGGCATGTGGAACTCAGAGACCACAGTGGGTCCCCAAAACTTTGAATATGTGACATCTGTTTTCTGGGGTTGACTTGGGCTTGGGGCCCCTTCAAGCCCAGGAGACCTGTGCACAGTCCCCCTCCACAGCAGAGGTGTGTGACGTATGCGTGGCTCGTTGCCACTTTCCCATCTTGCCTCTGGTCCAAACGGGCTGAACATTGTGCATAGGGTTTGGGTTAAATGATTGCCTGGCTCCTCTCCTGAAAAAGAGGTTGATGTTTGGGAAGGGATAAACCAGTGAGGGGAAGAGCCGTGGTGCTCTCTTGCCCGAGCTGAACAGAATTGGTGTCAGGTGTCTGCAGGTTGACACCTTACCTTGGGGCTCAGGTGAATCACCCCGATGTTTGGGGTCCAGGCATGCCACAGTCCCTGAAGGTACAGCATGGGGTGAGTCGTGGGAGCAGTTCCCTCAGTCAGTATAAATGAGTCCTTTAAGGCAATGGTCCTAAGAATTTACATCAGGTTTTTAAAAATAGCAGTGAATGGGTGGAATTCTCACCCTGCTAACCCTATATGCTGATATCTGTGAACTAAGCAACTACATTGTGGACAGCAGTGTGTAATACTAAAACCATGCTTAAAATACCTCTCACTTTTGACTTGTAGATGTGTACTTCCTCTAATGTCATATCAACTATTGGTATACTCTGTTCAAAGTAAACGTTTGTTTTTTAAAAAGGTAATACAAGTAAACGAGAGACAAGAAAAATAAAATGTCATAGGATTGTCCTGCTACAGTGTTACACATGGCTTGATTTCTACATTTCTGTGTAAAAAAATATGTAATTATTATTTTAATATCCTATAAGCATTTAAATTTTAGAATATCTATGGTTGCTGGAAAATAGCAGTTCCGTTTTATCTCTAAGGTATGTGATGCTCATTATTTTTTTTTTCTTCTGGAACCAGAGATTGAACTCGGCACCTGTGCTTGCCAGGCAAGCACTTATTCTGCTAAGCAATCTGCCCGGCCCCTAAGGTATGTGATATTCAGACAGAAAGTGATATTAAGCTTAACTGCTTCTGTTGCAGGATAGTAATATCATTAAGCTTTTCTTCTAGATGTTTCACAACTAAAGTTTGCCAACCAAAAATTACAGAGATAGATGGGTTAAAAACACAGCCGATATTTTGGCCCAAGCCCTTCAAGGTCATTGAGGACTCAGGACACAAGGCAACCTCTGCTGCAACAGCCTATAACTCAGTGGTGTCCCAAATTTTCTGATCGAGCAGGTTACAGAGCCACAGAGGAAAGGGATCGACAATGTATAGTGTGCCTAAGAAGAGTCACTTAGAGAGAAAAGAATTCTCTCAGGCTTTCACAGAGAGCAAATTGGTCAAGCAATGGCCATGATTCATGCCGATGTCTGACACTGACAAAAGAGCTACAAGGTGCTTTACATGGTTCCAGGGTAAATCTTGAGAGGACTTCATTGACCTTGTCAGATAGCAAAAGGAACGCTTTTAGTGATATAGGTCTTTTTTTGTTTGTTTGTTTTGTCTTTTTTGAGACAAGGTCTTGCTATATAGCTCACATTGGCGTTGAGCTCACTTTTGTAGCCGAGACTGGTCTCGACCTCTCACTGATCTCTCTGCCTCAGCCTCCCAAGTGCTGGAATTACAGGCGTGCACCACCACGCCTGGCTAGTGATATAGGTTATTGTTTAACTTGGCCTTAACCATGCAGCGGAAAAGTGTAACCATGAGGTATAAAAAGTAGTGCCATATTAATGTGTTGAGCTGTAAGAGGCTCAAGTCAACAGCCTCCGACAATTGCCAGTTGTGCTGATAACCCACTACTATTATGGACTATTAGACTCATTGGGTTGTTTTGCTGAATTCAAGTACCTACAATCATTGGTCTGGCATCAAGTACGAAAAAAGTCTTTAAACAATTCCTCAAATACAGCTTCTCTAACTGCAGCAGAACATCCATCTGTAACAAAACAAAACAAAACAAAAGCGGGGAATATAAATGAAGGATAGTTTGTTGTGAAAAAGCATATGTATGTATGTATATATATATATATATATATATATATATATATATATGTGTGTGTGTGTGTGTGTGTGTGTTTGTACATATATATATGGGATAGTTATGATATGCAGCTATTTTCTCTTAGTTCATTGAGAAGAAAGTTTTGTACTAATATTGTTTAGACAAGATATCATGTCTGCATCCTGTCTTCTGAATAACAAATACAGGAGACAACAATATCCAATATATTAATTATAATAGCTGCCCTACTAACCTGTTTTGAAACTGTTTCACTGCTATTTTATCTTTTTGTCATAAATGAAAAAAAAAAAAAAAAAAACCTCAAGTGCTCTGCTCCCAGTGCAAGTTACCCAAAACACACGTGCCTCAGCTGCTGTGTGAGTATTCCTGAAAAGCCAACTGAGTAGCAGAGAACTGGCCTGGCCTGCGGGAAAGGCCTCTGTTGGGGCAGAAGAACGAAAGAAGTGCCTCCACCTGCTAAAGGACCTCCGCTGTGTAGTGTACCAGGAGAAAATATGCAGGGCACATGGGAGACCCCGGCAACCACAGCAGCAGACATTGGTTGCATCCCCACAGCAAAAAGAAATGGTCCCCAGCAGCCTCAGGGTGGATAGATAGATGATATATATATATATATATATATATATATATATATATATATATATATATCCCAGTTTTATTCTTAAAAGTTTGTTGCAGCTCTCTAGTGAAACGCAGCAGATGAGTAATTGGGCTCACGGTGCGAGGCTGAGAAATTGCAGAATACTGTGGCAGCTAAGTAGACATCGTAGCAAGTGGGCTGAATTTGAGATCTTAATAGAATATCGCTTCAAAATCTGTTAGATCCTAATTCCACGCACTGGACAAGCCCTGCCGGCACGGTCCAGCGGGGGCAGCACGGGCAGTGCCCTGAGGCGGCCTTCTCCCTGGCATCTCCTCGGCCAAGGCTGCCAGAGGAGGAGCAGAGCTGCCCAAGCCCCGGCCCAGATGCGTCCAAGACCCATCTGGGACATCGTGTGCAGGGCCCACCAAGAAAGTCTCAAGCACAGTGGGTCATCTGATAGCCGTGGGTGTCTTGGACGCTGAGCACGGGGTTCTGGGATTCGACCCTTGTGACTGTCCTGTAAAGGTGAAGGAGGCTCCGCTAAAGCCTGGGATGTCACGAGAGTGGGTTGGACGTTCTGTCCATTGTGCTGCATCGCAAGTGCCATGAGGCTGACACTGGGATGAGCACTCGCGATAGCGACAGCAAGAGCGGAAAGGGGACCGGGAAGTCCTGTGCCACCCCTGCCATGTGGCCAGCACGGGCGCCCTGCCTGGCAGACCTCTCCAGGAGCCCAGTGCGGGGGACCCGCTGTGCTGGGGAGGCAGACAGTGCTTCCCGCTCGGGCACTTGCTCCCTCTGGTGTTTCTTGGAGTGGAGGAGAGCCACGCTGGGCTCGGCGCCGGGTTATCACAGTGGCCGCTTGTGCAAGGGAGCCTTCATCGCGGGAAGCGACACTCAAAGCTGCTGACAAAATGGTCTTTGGCGTGACGTGTGCGTGCTCCTGAGCGGGGCGGGTAGGCTGCTGACCGCTGGAGCAGAGGCGTTGCCCAAGGAACCTGGCGCTCGCTCTGCCTCGCCTCCCTCCGCGGCGTGGGCGGCGCGAGCCACAGCGAGGGGCGAGCCAGGGAGCAGGCGCGAGAAGACAAGAAGAGCGCTCGGCGCCCGCAGCCCGCAGCCCGCAGCCTCTGGTCCGCCGGCCGGACACCCACCCGCCCACCCGCCCACCCACCCGCCCACTGCGCGTGCGCCGCTTCTGCAGCCAGCCAGGACCAGACCCGCAGCCCGCGGAGCGAGCAAGTGAGCTGTGCCGGGCGCTGCCAGGCGAGGTCGAGGTCCAGCCCCAGCCAGAGCCAGAGCCCGAGCCCGAGCCGCGAGCCAGTGAAGCGACATGGGGGATCGTGAGCAGCTGCTGCAGCGGGCGCGGCTGGCCGAGCAGGCGGAGCGCTACGACGACATGGCCTCCGCCATGAAGGCGGTGACAGAGCTGAATGAGCCCCTCTCCAATGAAGACAGGTATCTCCTCTCTGTGGCCTACAAGCATGTGGTTGTGGCCAGGCGGTCTTCCTGGAGGGTCATCAGCAGCATTGAACAGAGAACCATGGCCGATGGAAATGAAAAGAAATTGGAGAACGTGAAAGCCTACCGCGAGAAGATTGAGAAGGAGCTGGAGACCGTTTGCTGCGATGTCCTGGCTCTGCTGGACAAGTTCCTCATCAAGAGCTGCGGCGACTTCCAGTATGAGAGCAAGGTGTTCTACCTGAAGATGAAAGGGGATTACTACCGCTACCTGGCAGCGGTAGCTTGCGGGGAGAAGAGAAACAGCGTGATCGAAGCCTCGGAGGCGGCCTACAAGGAAGCCTTTGAGATCAGCCAAGAGCACATGCAGCCCACACACCCGACCCGGCTGTGCCTGGCCCTCAACTTCTCCGTGTTCTACTACGAGATCCACGGGGCGCCTGACCAGGCCTGCCTGCTAGCCAAACGGGCCTTTGACGACGCCATAGCCGAGCTGGACACGCTCAAGGAGGAATCCTACAAGGACTCCACGCTCATCCTGCAGTTGCTGCGAGACAACCTGACCGTCTGGACGAGGGAGCAGGAGGAGGAAGAAGCAGGAGAAGGCAACTGAAGAGCCCTGGGCCCCCTGGCGCCCGGGCCCCCTGGCGCCCGGGCCCCCTGGCCTTTCCTTCACCCACCCTCCCCGTCACCGCCAGTTCTTCCTCGCCACAGCCACTGACTCTCTCAACCTGTCTGTCGCGGCGGCACCGCTACTCACATCTGCTCTCCTCTGCCTTGGGAAGCAGTTTCAGATAAAGCTCTGTGGGCACTGCTGGACTGATGGTCGCCTGGAGCCCGCGGGAGGTCCTGCCGGGACTGTGCAGGAAAGCGTGTTGCGAGAGAGGCGTTTCACCATGCCTCTAGCTCGCTGGCGAGTCCAGGTGAATGGAGCTGGGGACGTTGGCAAGGAGATTAGCCAGCAAGAGCTAGGGTTGACAGCTGAAGCCATCTGAAGCAAGCTGAGAGGGTTTCCGTGGAGCAGTCCATCGTGCATGCAGATCTGAACTCGACCCTCCCGCCGCCTGTGTCTTGGGCGGACGGAACACCTCGGGGAAGCTGAGCCCGGGAGGCAGCTTCCTGACAGACTGTGCAGTGGGAGCTTTCGGTGGCACTGTGTTTGGCCTCTCTCCGTTAGATCGTGCACAAACCTTCTCCGCAGTGTGAGGCCTCTAAAGTTTAGATATGTGTAGCTTTTCGTTTCTGGTCGCCACTGTGTAAGAAGCACGGGATGTCTTTTTTTTTTTTTTTTTTTTCCCCCTGTAACTCTTTGGCTATTGTCCTTGCATATCCTGACAGTGCCCTGTGTGTCAGCCTGTCAGTCAAGCTGGGTGACTAGGAAGTGTCAGACTTCTAAAATAAATGTTGTGGATTCTAAAGGGTAAATAAATGCTGCTTTGGGGATATGTAAAGTTAGAACAAGAAACTGGAAATTGCATAGCATGTCACAGGCTCTGGGTTCAATCCCAGCCCTCTGAATAAATAAGTAAATCAATAAGATGAATCAATCCCTGACCATTACGTGAGGGGGGAGACTCAAAACCACAGGGACGGAGGTGATTGCTGGAAACTGTCATTTACTTTGCAAGTCCCCGAACATATTCCAACATGCTGTGAATCTGGGTATGATTTTGTGCAATGGCTGCATTCTGTGGAAATTTGTGTGTGTTACTCCCCTTGTGAAGTACAGTCGCACACAGAGCGGGTGTGTTTTCATTGCAGTGCCGCTCCCCTTCGCATCTAAGATGCCTCTTAAGATGATTGTACTTTCTTGCTGTTAACCACATTCCTCTTTGGTAACATCATTTTACTAAAATGCTTTTATTGATAACCTGAAGTATTCTTTCAGGTATGTAGCAATGGTAAGGCCTGTTCCAAATAAAAGAGTTTTCTGTCTGTCTGTCTGTCTGTCTGAGTGTCTTTATTTCTAAGTGCTAAAAGTTCCTAATGTGGACATGTCAGTGACATGTCCCTCTGGCCCCACCATCAAGATAGGATGCTCTGAGCACTGATTTGGTTTAGACCTAGACATATGAGCCATATGTCTTTCGCTTGGGAGGGGGGCGTCCCCAATGCAGACAGGCAGGCTCCCGGGAATGCAGCGTGGAGGGAAGCATCCTGGGCCCTGTGGCTGCCCTCTTCCCCTGCTACCTGGCCACCATGCAGTGTGAGCCACTTTCCTGAGATGCCAGTTGGCCGTGCTGCCTCTAACGTGGAGCTTGCAGGCCGGGGACTGAACCAGTGACCTGTGAGCCGAAACAAACCTCTCTTCCTCCAGGTGTCACGTGTTGGGTAGTTTTTACCAGGGCTCGGACAAGGCCCAGCGGAAGCAGGAACAGGATGAATGTGCCAGGCATGATGGCCCAGGCCTCTGTTCCCTGGTACTGGGTAGGAACATGGGAACTTTTAGGTCATCTCGGGCCACATACTGAGTCCCCTTGTCCCATGCAGCAAAAAAAGAGGGTGGGATGCCAGTGATTGGTAGATCACTTGCCCGGCACTCGCAGTGTCCTGTGTTCAAGCCCTAGTCTGCCACAAGGGGAAAGGTTGGGGATGAAAAGATTGGGCACAATGTTGGTAAACACTGGTGTGTGAAATTGCCTTTTACAAATCTGTCTGGTTTGTATTTTTCCTTTCTCTGTGTGTGCGTGGGTGTGCTTGCCTGCCTGCATGAGAGAGACAGGGAGAGAGACAGAGTAAAGTGACTCGGCTCAGGCCTTTCAAAGGTGACAGACGCTTGCTAAGTGGCTTAGCTTGGCCTCAGACCTGTATTCCTCCTGCCTCAGCCTCCCAGAACACAGGGGCAAGAGCCTGTGGCCACCACACCTGGCTAAATCTACTTGTGCACACTTTAAGAGAATGTGCAGGGCAGACACATCATCAGCATGACATTGAAAGGTCCACTTTCGTTTGTAGCAAACATTTGAGAGGGAGGTGTCGTGGTTAAAGTGCTCACACACGCTCATTCCCTACACTAGGTGTTGCGGTTTCCTACCTAGATTTCCCTCCCCCCATAGCCCCATGTGGCGTGGATGGGGCTTTTTGGAAGTGGATGGAACTAGGCTATCCGAGTGTGGATTAGGGGGTGAAGGCTGGATTAGCGAACTGGTCGCTCTGCGCTGTTTTGGGTGTGGGCGAAGGGATGCCCAGCCCTGGGTGTGGGGGGCACTAGCCAATGGGCTTGTAGCCTGGGTGGAACATGAGGGATGATGGAAGGCAGGTTGGCTGCTCCCTTCCTGTGCCACCATGGCCGGCTTCTCTGCTGCCACACTCTGCTGCCATGCTGCCCTGCCTTGGCATTCACTGACTGTGGACTAAACCTCTGCACAGTGTGAGCTGAAATCAGCGTTTTTTCCTTTAACATCAGGATGTCAGGTGTTTTGCTGAGCAGTGAGGAAGTAACTAAGACATAGGCGCAAATGCCAGTCCTTACCTTAGTCCAGAA
The DNA here is from genome assembly GCA_004027025.1 of Myocastor coypus. Classification (NCBI taxonomy): domain Eukaryota; kingdom Metazoa; phylum Chordata; class Mammalia; order Rodentia; family Myocastoridae; genus Myocastor; species Myocastor coypus. The sequence goes on along the minus strand of PVJA010028219.1, from coordinate 19,351 downwards.
CACTTAAAGCCACAGGCACACAAATGGCAGACTGGCAAGATCTTTTTTGAAAGGGAAGCTCCGCATTTAAGCCAGACACCAACTGAGGTACAGAAGAGAATGAGAGCAGATGTGGCCAACGGGGCCCGAGTTCTCTTCCACGTACTTTGTCATGCTCTTGGGTCCTTGGACATATTTGGGAAAGCATTAGTACACCGTTGTGCACAGACTCCTGGAAATGTGGGATTTTAGATAAATGCAATGCAAGCCGTGAAGCCGCTTTGCAAACCTCAGGGTGACTTGGGTGCCCAGGAGAAACGTAAGAAAGGCACCCTGCGCCGTGGACTGCATGAGGAAGGCCCCTCGCTTTGCCGTGAGCACAGCACTCCCACTTTCCTGTGTATTGCGCTTGAATGGGACATGGAAAGGCAGGGGAAGTGAATGCCCTGGATGTTCACGGCCAAGCAGTGATTCCAGAGAATAGCAAGGGAGATGCGCCCACTAGCAGCGATGACCAGACCCCATACAGAGGTCGCTGTGACACAGGTGACATCCTTCTGCAGGATTCCCCCCTGCGGGTTTCCGAGTGCTCAGACTGTGAAGGCTCAGGCTAAGAGCCCTAGAGTGCTGCCGACCACGGGAGGTGCTCAGCTCTGCTACTACTGGGAGCAAGGAATGTAGCACTGCAGGTGCGTGGGTGACCCATTCTGACTTGGCTGCAGTTACAATGTGCTAAGTGCGGACTCTTCATATTCCCACACAGGTGGTGCCAGCGTAGGAGAGTGACAGTTCTCGCATGTACCACACGCCCCACACCAGAGACCCATGGAAGTGCTGCCTAGTATGCCCATGATGGTGGCAACAGCTGAGCCTGGGACCTGGCGATAGCATCGGCCCCAGAAGGGGAACGTTATGGTGGCTGTGCACACAGGACCAGCGTAGATAGACACAGGGCATCCCGAGAGCAGCACCCTTGGGCCTGGGACATCTGCATGGGGAGAAGTACCAGCAGGGCAGTGCTGCAGTCCACAGAAGAGGCTCTGAGTCTGGCTTGGCTCTGTCGTGCAGCCTCTGCAGCCTTGGGAGGCACCGTGGGCAATTGCTATGCCATGCTTTCCAATAGGCAAAAGGTCATCTGCCCAAGTCTGAGTGTTGCTGTACAGTCATAATTATGTTTGATCTTAAATATTAGCCAAAAAAAGGTTTTCATAGCTCTTAGTAATATTGAAAGTGGAGAAGCCACTCTAGTGTAACAATAGATTGTACAGCGTGTGCTTCATCTACACAATGGAGCTACTTGCTGACATTAAGAAGAAATGGAATCACACAAATGTGGTATATGTGGCAAATCTGTGAGGCTCAGCTCTTTGCGCCTAGCAGACTATATTTCAGACTCACCTGTGTTGTAGCCTGCATCCGAAATGCGTGCTTAGACATGAAGAGTATGAATGTTTCACAGTGTACCTAGTCACTTCTCCATTTTATATACTTGGATGGCTTCCATGCCTTGCCTATGTGAACACTGCCCTACAAATATGTACATGCAAAACACCATGTGCACATGCAGTCTCATTCTTTTTCCTAGGTACCTGTAAACTGTGGAGGGCCACCCAGGTGACTCTGAAGGATGAGTCACTGTCTCCACTTTGGCTGAACCTGGCTCTCTTTCCCTGTACTGATGTGGGCAGAGCTGGCTAGGACTTTTCTCATCCCTTCAATGGCTCTAAGACATGCAAATTGGTCCTGGGGGCTAATGTACAGTCTTTGAAGCCAGGGGATGTGGCAGTGTTCCCTTACCTCCCATAGCTCCGAAATAAATATGTGTGAGCCGAGGAGGATGGGAGAGCCATGGTCCGTGCTCCATGTGCCATGCTGTGTGCCGGCATGAGCCTCCAGATAAGAGGCTGTGACTTTCCAGAGCACAAAAGACTACACATCAGAGCCCAGATAGCAACTGCAGGACATCTCGAGCTGCCTCATTTCTGTCAGGCAGACTGCTCTTGCTGCATATCCTTCTCCTAGCACATTGTGAAGGTGATTTCCGGGATCTTAGCTAGCCCAGCTCACAGCACTCACATACTTCCACTTTCAGTTATCCTCACAGTCAGGCATCCTCAAGCCTTTTTCTTCATCAGGAATTACTTTTTTTATTATTTTAGGGAAGGGTCTCAGGGTGATCAGTGTTTCACTGCTAGATAAAACTCGTAGTAATCTGCTGGTTTACAGCTTCCCAAGAGCTGGGATTACAGGCACATGCCACCATGCCCAGTCTCAATTGTCTCACCATGCCCTGGTGCAGTCTTGGCTGGCAAGGCAGGCCCAGGGATCGAGCCCCCGGCCCCTGCACCTTCTCGCAGGCTATTTAAGCTTTAATCTGCTGAGCTAATTGGCCAGCCCTACTTTATTTATTTATTTATTTATTTATTTATTTATTGGCCAGTTCAGCCTGCCCTGAGGCTGGGGCTGGCACGGCATGTGGTGCCAGTGATCGAACTGCAGTCCCCTGCTCCTGTCTAAGCTTGCCTACACAGGTACTTTAGACTGCTGAGCTACCTCTCTGGCCCCTCTTCAGTAATTACTAAAACTTGGGTTTGCCTTTGTTCCATCCACTTAGCCATTGTCCTAGCTGGACTTAAGATACCTTGGCTTCCCACAACTACAAATATGATGTAGTGTTTTTATTCTCACCATGAGCTGCACTGGGAGTGGTAGACTGGAATTAACTCAACAGAATTACACTAACCTTTCCACAGGATTATAAATGTAATGTCTCAGAAGGGTTCTGTATGGGCAATAGAATGAGTAGGTCACATGGTAAGTGCATATTTAAATTTTGGGGAGCTATGAAACCATTTTTCCAGGTGGTGGCAACAATTTATGTTCCTACCAACAATGTATTAGAAAGCCAGTTTCTTCATATCTCCCACATTTGGTATTTTCAGTCATTGTGTTTTTAATACAGATGTTATTATTTCAATTAGCCATGTGACCAAAATGATGGTCACAAAATGTTGGATTCCTATAAAATGCTATAAAAGAGTCAGCATAATACATTCATGGATGAGAATTACACTGGAACCCTATGTACTGAGTTAGAAAAAATTTTTCACGGCTTTCACAGCATGTGAAGTATCAGATATATATATATATATATATATATGTATATATATATATATATATAAAAGCCCCACAGCATCTAAGTGTACTGCTCAATAAATTACCATGAGAGAAACACCCATGTAGGCTGCATTCTTTGCTGTGTTTTTTGTTGTCTCACCTCAGCATGCCTCCCTAAAATATTATAATAATTTTGTCTGGCTTTGAAAAGGGGAGCAACCCAGCAGGCATCTCCGTGTGACTACCTTCTTCAGTGCAGTTTGCATTGATATACTCAGAACATGATGGTTTCAGTTAGTGCCTACTTATTCCACGGGTTTTCAGTTTCATTTGGGGGTTTTCATACATGCATGTAACATACATGGGTCAGTTGCACTCCTCCGTTATTTCTATTTCTCTTCCTATTCAGTCTCCTACTTTTTGCAATCAATTCCAGTGGAGAAATCCCAGGAGTGAGATTAAAATCCTTGGGACACAGCTCTCTTAGGAATCTAGAGGACAATAGGAAGAAGGAAAATCTAGAGCTCTTAATATGCAAATCCAGGTGGGTGCTGCATGCTTATGAAAAGTTCCTAACTTCATGCTGTACCACATTCTTTAACATATTCTATATCTGTATCTTTGTCGATCTATCTATCTATCTATCTATCTATCTATCCATCTGTATTATAAAGGGGTCTAGGAAGTCAATGTCTCAGGGTGGGCAAGACAAAGACACTCCAAGTCACTATTTATGGGGTATATACAATGACAGGAAGGGCTAGCTGAAGGCTCAAGATTGGTAGAAGAGGTTAATGACATAGCAGACAACAGATCATCTTTTCATGACTCAAGAGGGAGTAGACGATGATTTTCCAAGGAGGATCTTGCTCTGGAGGGTTTTCTTTTTCAATCTTAGTCTTAGTGGGTGGGAAAAGATAATCCATTCCTAAAGAGTTAATGGGAAATCTCAAAAGGGTGGTACTGATCATCATCCCAAGTTTCCATTTGTCTCTCTGGGAATTAACCACTGTAAATTTGTGCCCCCCCCCCAAATCCACCCCTCTTTTGGGAATCACAGCAATTGAAACACTATACAGGATATTATAGCCACTATAGCAATAAACATTGTCAGGAGTTTGTGGAGTCTCTATCATGTCACCAAGATGTGAGACTCCCACATTGTCTTCTTTAGTTGTCCCCATGCATTAATTTTGTAGCCTGTATGGCTCTTGGTACTTGTGGCACTAGGCTTTTCTCCAGGGTCATACTGAGACTGCTTACATTGGAGGGCCAGACAGAGACAGGCTCCACCATGGGGCTGGGATGTTCCTCACTCCATGATCACATGTTCTGAGAGGGCAGCCATAAGAGTGTTACATTGTCCTTTAACACAGGCATACTCTCAACCCACATGATTAACTGCATTAGGCCATCCCAATGTCCTGTTTGTATGTCTTTCTACAGGATTTGAGCGCTGGGCATGCTCCTCATATCTGTACTTTTGCCAGTGGTGTTCTGATGGAGGGTAATTACTTTTTGCCACCAGTTTCTTTCTTTCTTTCTTTCTTTCTTTCTTTCTTTCTTTTTGAGACTGGGGTTCAAACTCACAACCTTGCACTTGCCAGGCACACACTTGTGCCACAGAGCTATCACCCCAGCCCCTGCCACCAGTTTTTTAAAGAAGAAAATTAAGGTAAAGATAGCAAAATCTAATTGCATGTGAAGATGATCACATTGTCCTTTCTTGTTCTTGTAATTGTGCCACCAGCCATAGTCCTCTTCTGCACTGACCTGCCCAAGGCCCAGCCCTGTCTGGCTGTCTACCATCTTTCTAAATAACTTAGCTATCCATATTATTTTTTCCTTTGAAGAAGTGCACCTAACTGTGTTTAGAGGAGAATAGGCATTGTTCTGATGTAACAATTTCCAGCTGACAAGAATCTATATAGAGGTGACTACAGTCAGGAGCCTTCTCCAGAGAACTAACTAAGGGGTGAGAGACAGACATCATGTTGTGGTTTACCAGTTATGAACTCTCCTTACAAGGTTGATCTGGTGGGTCCCAGTAAAAGGAGTCTAGTGCATTTGTTGTTGGTTTCGTCTGCATGATCACTTTGACTTTGGCAGCCTCTAGGCAGGAATAAACAAATCAGAGAAATTAGAGTATATATAATCAAAGTACCTTTTACTGTTGTTTTTCTTAATGACCTATAACAATTCTCAGCTACTGGGATAGTTGGAAACTGCTAGAAGGGGTTAATAGTTGGTGCCCCCTTTCATATCTGGTTTATTACAGTGGCATTGTTTTTATGCATCTTTTGGTTGTACTTTACTGCTGGATTATTTAAGGCCAAGTTAAAGTGAGGCCCATGTCAATTAAAATTCACCTCTTGCTATCAGTCAACATCAGTTAATTCTCCTCAGGATTTACCTTGAAATGAAGCACAGAGCCTCCCGTCTCCTCTGTCAGTGTCAGGCATCAGGATGAGTCACAGCCTTTGCTAGACCAACTGCCTTCTGTGAAAGCACCTCCCATATATTTAAATTAAAGGAACTGTTCCCTGTATAGTTAAGTATAGGAAAAGAGGCAAGACAATGTATGGGTATGTATTCAGTTTAGTGTGCCTTTAGTGGCCATGTACCCGTAGGTCCTTCAGTTTTGTTTTTAACAAGAATCCAAACAAATACTCCTGTGTAAAAATCTGGAAGGCAGTACTTCCAAATGTTATTTCTGGTAAAGGGTGCTATCTTCATGATTGTCTTGGTGAATATGGAAAACACTCCCCAAAGGCTTTATGTGCTCCCATTTAGAGACTTGTGGAAGGCGATGGATCTGGGGGTCCTTTAGGGGGGAAATTTGACAGCTGAGAGTGCTATTGGAAAATGGGGTCTGAGCAGAAGTTGAGGGTCGCTGTGGAAGGGACTCTCCCTCCTCAGTCTCCTTTGTCCTTGCTCTGCTCCCCAGCTGCCATGACATGACCAACTCCCTTCCACCACTCCTTTTCCTCCTGATGTTTTCTTGGAGCCTGCATACCATGGGCTGAAATCATCAGCCAGAAAATCCTCTCTTTTTCTAAGTGGCAAGTGTTGGATACTGTGATTCAGTTTTCAAAAAATAAGAGAATACTTGACTGTATATCCCAATCTTTTACTATAACGTGATGTCTTATAAATAGAGCCTGAAGTCTTGGTGGAGAAATTGTATTTATGGGCTTTATGTGTAGGTGCTCTCATCATGTGTGCCTGCCACGTACCACAGAGAACTAGTGAGTTCAACACAAATGTGGATTCCTTGAAACCAGCCACCTTCACAGTGAGTATACTATAACTCTTGGTTAACAACTGAGCAAGAGAACTGGCAATTTCTTTGCTCAAAGCAGGGTTTCAGCAAAGCCTGGTTGGCTTAGTTACTTTTCTTGTTGCTGAGGCAAAATGCCTTAAATTAAAAGTTAAAGAAGGAAAAGTTCATTGTAGCTCAGAGTTTGTAGAAGCTTCAGTCCATAGTTCTGAAAAGCCTCACTTATGACTGCATGGCACTTTGGGGGACACCTAGACCTAAACCATAATAATGGTTTCCCTATTTTTTTTTTATTTTACAGAAGGGTCTACAGGGTGTTCAGGGTCTCACTACTAGATTGGACTCACAGTAATCTGCCTGTTAACAGCCTCCCAAGAGCTGGGATTACAGGTGCGTACCACCACGCCCAGTCTCAATTGCCCTCTCAGCGTGCCCCAGGGGCAGGGCCAGCACTACAGGCCTAGGGATCAAACCCTCAGGCCCTGCACCTGCTTGCAGGCACTTTAATCCATTGAGCTATTTGCTCACCCCCCAGTTTTCCTATTTTTAATGAACCTCAGATATTGCAGATTGCTCTTGTCCCATAACTATTACATGCTAGCAATAAGGATGGTCCCACAGGGGGTTGAAAGTAAACAGTGTGGAAACTTGTCCACACAAAGATCAGAAGGGCAGTGCTGAGGCCATATCTGGGTACATACAGGTGGTCACAGGAGCCCCAAGGTGGAGACCATGAGTGCAAGAGATCTTAGAACGAGAGTCACTCTGTGTGGCTTTTACCACACTGACCTATAGTAGATTTTGTTAAGAAATAACTTTTTTTTTGGAAAAGTCACCATTTAACAGAGACATGACTATATCCACTGGCCTTTCCTTTTCTGAGAGTTAAAACCAAGTGGTAAGGTAAAAATTCTCCACCCGATTACCACAGTTCGTGCCAATTGCTTCTGATTTTCCCTTGAGACTATTTAGAACCACAGAATGATGAGGCAGTCACCACCTGCTTAGATCATTTGCTGCCATCCCTGGGCTATTGCGAATCTTGGCTTCTTCAGCATGTACACTTGAACTTCATTCTGTCAGTGCTTACAAAACAGAGTGGCCCTCCCTTCCTGGAATTCTTTCCTGTTTTTGTCAGGTTTTTCTTCTGCAATAAGAGTCCCCCTAGGTCTCTGGGATTGGAAGGCAATTGTTCCTGTTCAGCTGTTAGATGTTGTTTCAGTACTTCAGTGGTAATAAGAGATTGTGCAGAGCCTTGGGCATGGGAGTTTGGAAATCCATTCACTTTCAGAGTCCAGACCACAAATCTTGTGCTCCTGGAAAATGACATCCTAGCTGTTAAAGGAGATCCTTGCCCCAAACCCCAGCATGAGACCTGAGATCCCCTGAAAGCCCCATAGAGTGAATGACCTTTCCTTGTCTGGGAAGCAGACAGGCTTCAAACAAGAGGGCTTCAATAACCTTTTGAAGAAGTAGGTTTGAAATTATGCTTAAAATATACTCAGTCTAAGCATTTTGTGTAGGAAATTTCCTCTCCCAAAGCCTGTGTGCAGGTTCAAGCCCAGTAATAGAGCACTTCTTTTTCTTTTCTCTTGTAGTATCAAACTCAAGCCCTTGCATTTGTCAGACAGTAGCAGAACTCTTGCTCAGTATGTGCAAGGCCATGTGTTCCATTACCAGAACCACCACCCAAATAAGGAAGTTTGCTTGCATTATGGGAGTCTTAAGTGAATGATATATTCACTTATACATTCATATACATAAATTCCTATATAATGCTGAGGGAATTATTATCCACAAATTAATACACAATATCTATATATTCATTTTGAACACATATGAAAAGTCTTTAAGGTTATACATATGTTTCTATAAAGTACTGGGAAACTATTATGTACCAGAATCATTAGTAAAGTGTTAAAATAAAACTCATTAGAGTTTATCATAGGTCTTAAAATTTTATTGTAAATAGAACTATACACAGAGCTAGAACCTCCCTGTCTTAAGATCATTTCCTATGTATTCATTTCAGAATTATTTCTCTAAAATTCACTCTACCTACATTTATATCTTTCACATTTCAATATTTGCCTACAATTTTTAATGTGCCATATAATTATTGATTTTCAATACAGTTAATAATGAGAAAAAAAGATCATTTCCCAAACCATGCACAGTTCACTGGAGTCCAACACTCCCATCACCACATTAGCTCCAGGAAGCCCATCCTTGCAGATTTGGAGCAGGTACTCAGAGCCTTGAACAATCTTGCCCTTGAGTGGAGGGTACACAGTAGTGTCATGTGGGACCTAGATGATCTTTCATGCTAGCAAAAGGACCACAGAAATCTTCCATCCTCATCTCTTTCGCACTCCAGTTTGGCTTTACCAAGTGCTATCTCATTATGGAAATGATGTTATGCATTTTTGTAGGAACATTCCAGAAATGACTTGCATTCTTTCTAGTGCTACATTTGAAGGTCTTGTGCTGTCTGCATACACTACTGATAATGTTGACCTGGGTCATATATTTGTGGATGTATCCACTGATATCTCCAGAGTAAACTTATCTTTCATTGGTACTTTCCTTTCCTCTGTATTTAGTAAATATGTTGGGGAAATTGCTGAGAGAATAAGTTACATCAGGTTGGCCTTAAAATTGTAGTTCTCCTGTCTCAGCATCCAGAGTATCTGTGATCACAGGTGTGCACCATTGTGCCCATCAGTTACTGTTGTATTCTAATAGTAATACTATAGTATCCTATTGGAGATATTGTCTCTTCACTTATTTCTATACTTATCATTTCCTTTTCAAAAAAGAATCATCACTTATCTCCAATTTTCTACCTCATATCACCTTCCATTTGGGGAGACTAGCATTCAATACTACTATACTTTATTTTCTTGTGTAATTCGCTCTGCCTTTGGTGGTGAGGGGGGTCAGTTCCTATGTAGATTCTAGTAAGTTTTCAGCTCATCTGCATTTTTGAGCACTTCGTTTATTGCTAGATCTATAAGTCTCAAGCTTCCACAGTATTTTCTCTGCCTGAATCCTGGGTTCATTCATTTCCTCAAAGAGACCTGATTCCTTCATTCCTTTGGAGAACAATATGTCCAAACCTAACATTGTCAAAACTGTTCACAATGACTGAACGTTATTGGTTTCTTGTGATTCCATCAACTACATGCCTTAGTTTGACCAATGCAAGCTATCAGTTTGAATTACCAAGTAGACTGGTGCAAAGTTCTTGTGTAATATCTCTGTAGTCTTCTAAGGACTCTGGCTTCATTCTTCCCCACTGGGCTGCTTTGGGCCTCACTGAATGGCACTGCAACCACATTGGTTGGTAAAGACAACAAGGTTGAGACAGATTAACAAGGCAGAAACATCAGCAGGGGAAGCATGGTAAAGTATTGGATAGCATGGCATAGCAATTGCCCACGGTGCCTCCCAAGGCTGCAGAGGCTGCACGACAGAGCCAAGCCAGACTCAGAGCCTCTTCTGTGGACTGCAGCACTGCCCTGCTGGTACTTCTCCCCATGCAGATGTCCCAGGCCCAAGGGTGCTGCTCTCGGGATGCCCTGTGTCTATCTACGCTGGTCCTGTGTGCACAGCCACCATAACGTTCCCCTTCTGGGGCCGATGCTATCGCCAGGTCCCAGGCTCAGCTGTTGCCACCATCATGGGCATACTAGGCAGCACTTCCATGGGTCTCTGGTGTGGGGCGTGTGGTACATGCGAGAACTGTCACTCTCCTACGCTGGCACCACCTGTGTGGGAATATGAAGAGTCCGCACTTAGCACATTGTAACTGCAGCCAAGTCAGAATGGGTCACCCACGCACCTGCAGTGCTACATTCCTTGCTCCCAGTAGTAGCAGAGCTGAGCACCTCCCGTGGTCGGCAGCACTCTAGGGCTCTTAGCCTGAGCCTTCACAGTCTGAGCACTCGGAAACCCGCAGGGGGGAATCCTGCAGAAGGATGTCACCTGTGTCACAGCGACCTCTGTATGGGGTCTGGTCATCGCTGCTAGTGGGCGCATCTCCCTTGCTATTCTCTGGAATCACTGCTTGGCCGTGAACATCCAGGGCATTCACTTCCCCTGCCTTTCCATGTCCCATTCAAGCGCAATACACAGGAAAGTGGGAGTGCTGTGCTCACGGCAAAGCGAGGGGCCTTCCTCATGCAGTCCACGGCGCAGGGTGCCTTTCTTACGTTTCTCCTGGGCACCCAAGTCACCCTGAGGTTTGCAAAGCGGCTTCACGGCTTGCATTGCATTTATCTAAAATCCCACATTTCCAGGAGTCTGTGCACAACGGTGTACTAATGCTTTCCCAAATATGTCCAAGGACCCAAGAGCATGACAAAGTACGTGGAAGAGAACTCGGGCCCCGTTGGCCACATCTGCTCTCATTCTCTTCTGTACCTCAGTTGGTGTCTGGCTTAAATGCGGAGCTTCCCTTTCAAAAAAGATCTTGCCAGTCTGCCATTTGTGTGCCTGTGGCTTTAAGTGTTCTGGACTAAGGTAAGGACTGGCATTTGCGCCTATGTCTTAGTTACTTCCTCACTGCTCAGCAAAACACCTGACATCCTGATGTTAAAGGAAAAAACGCTGATTTCAGCTCACACTGTGCAGAGGTTTAGTCCACAGTCAGTGAATGCCAAGGCAGGGCAGCATGGCAGCAGAGTGTGGCAGCAGAGAAGCCGGCCATGGTGGCACAGGAAGGGAGCAGCCAACCTGCCTTCCATCATCCCTCATGTTCCACCCAGGCTACAAGCCCATTGGCTAGTGCCCCCCACACCCAGGGCTGGGCATCCCTTCGCCCACACCCAAAACAGCGCAGAGCGACCAGTTCGCTAATCCAGCCTTCACCCCCTAATCCACACTCGGATAGCCTAGTTCCATCCACTTCCAAAAAGCCCCATCCACGCCACATGGGGCTATGGGGGGAGGGAAATCTAGGTAGGAAACCGCAACACCTAGTGTAGGGAATGAGCGTGTGTGAGCACTTTAACCACGACACCTCCCTCTCAAATGTTTGCTACAAACGAAAGTGGACCTTTCAATGTCATGCTGATGATGTGTCTGCCCTGCACATTCTCTTAAAGTGTGCACAAGTAGATTTAGCCAGGTGTGGTGGCCACAGGCTCTTGCCCCTGTGTTCTGGGAGGCTGAGGCAGGAGGAATACAGGTCTGAGGCCAAGCTAAGCCACTTAGCAAGCGTCTGTCACCTTTGAAAGGCCTGAGCCGAGTCACTTTACTCTGTCTCTCTCCCTGTCTCTCTCATGCAGGCAGGCAAGCACACCCACGCACACACAGAGAAAGGAAAAATACAAACCAGACAGATTTGTAAAAGGCAATTTCACACACCAGTGTTTACCAACATTGTGCCCAATCTTTTCATCCCCAACCTTTCCCCTTGTGGCAGACTAGGGCTTGAACACAGGACACTGCGAGTGCCGGGCAAGTGATCTACCAATCACTGGCATCCCACCCTCTTTTTTTGCTGCATGGGACAAGGGGACTCAGTATGTGGCCCGAGATGACCTAAAAGTTCCCATGTTCCTACCCAGTACCAGGGAACAGAGGCCTGGGCCATCATGCCTGGCACATTCATCCTGTTCCTGCTTCCGCTGGGCCTTGTCCGAGCCCTGGTAAAAACTACCCAACACGTGACACCTGGAGGAAGAGAGGTTTGTTTCGGCTCACAGGTCACTGGTTCAGTCCCCGGCCTGCAAGCTCCACGTTAGAGGCAGCACGGCCAACTGGCATCTCAGGAAAGTGGCTCACACTGCATGGTGGCCAGGTAGCAGGGGAAGAGGGCAGCCACAGGGCCCAGGATGCTTCCCTCCACGCTGCATTCCCGGGAGCCTGCCTGTCTGCATTGGGGACGCCCCCCTCCCAAGCGAAAGACATATGGCTCATATGTCTAGGTCTAAACCAAATCAGTGCTCAGAGCATCCTATCTTGATGGTGGGGCCAGAGGGACATGTCACTGACATGTCCACATTAGGAACTTTTAGCACTTAGAAATAAAGACACTCAGACAGACAGACAGACAGACAGAAAACTCTTTTATTTGGAACAGGCCTTACCATTGCTACATACCTGAAAGAATACTTCAGGTTATCAATAAAAGCATTTTAGTAAAATGATGTTACCAAAGAGGAATGTGGTTAACAGCAAGAAAGTACAATCATCTTAAGAGGCATCTTAGATGCGAAGGGGAGCGGCACTGCAATGAAAACACACCCGCTCTGTGTGCGACTGTACTTCACAAGGGGAGTAACACACACAAATTTCCACAGAATGCAGCCATTGCACAAAATCATACCCAGATTCACAGCATGTTGGAATATGTTCGGGGACTTGCAAAGTAAATGACAGTTTCCAGCAATCACCTCCGTCCCTGTGGTTTTGAGTCTCCCCCCTCACGTAATGGTCAGGGATTGATTCATCTTATTGATTTACTTATTTATTCAGAGGGCTGGGATTGAACCCAGAGCCTGTGACATGCTATGCAATTTCCAGTTTCTTGTTCTAACTTTACATATCCCCAAAGCAGCATTTATTTACCCTTTAGAATCCACAACATTTATTTTAGAAGTCTGACACTTCCTAGTCACCCAGCTTGACTGACAGGCTGACACACAGGGCACTGTCAGGATATGCAAGGACAATAGCCAAAGAGTTACAGGGGGAAAAAAAAAAAAAAAAAAAAGACATCCCGTGCTTCTTACACAGTGGCGACCAGAAACGAAAAGCTACACATATCTAAACTTTAGAGGCCTCACACTGCGGAGAAGGTTTGTGCACGATCTAACGGAGAGAGGCCAAACACAGTGCCACCGAAAGCTCCCACTGCACAGTCTGTCAGGAAGCTGCCTCCCGGGCTCAGCTTCCCCGAGGTGTTCCGTCCGCCCAAGACACAGGCGGCGGGAGGGTCGAGTTCAGATCTGCATGCACGATGGACTGCTCCACGGAAACCCTCTCAGCTTGCTTCAGATGGCTTCAGCTGTCAACCCTAGCTCTTGCTGGCTAATCTCCTTGCCAACGTCCCCAGCTCCATTCACCTGGACTCGCCAGCGAGCTAGAGGCATGGTGAAACGCCTCTCTCGCAACACGCTTTCCTGCACAGTCCCGGCAGGACCTCCCGCGGGCTCCAGGCGACCATCAGTCCAGCAGTGCCCACAGAGCTTTATCTGAAACTGCTTCCCAAGGCAGAGGAGAGCAGATGTGAGTAGCGGTGCCGCCGCGACAGACAGGTTGAGAGAGTCAGTGGCTGTGGCGAGGAAGAACTGGCGGTGACGGGGAGGGTGGGTGAAGGAAAGGCCAGGGGGCCCGGGCGCCAGGGGGCCCGGGCGCCAGGGGGCCCAGGGCTCTTCAGTTGCCTTCTCCTGCTTCTTCCTCCTCCTGCTCCCTCGTCCAGACGGTCAGGTTGTCTCGCAGCAACTGCAGGATGAGCGTGGAGTCCTTGTAGGATTCCTCCTTGAGCGTGTCCAGCTCGGCTATGGCGTCGTCAAAGGCCCGTTTGGCTAGCAGGCAGGCCTGGTCAGGCGCCCCGTGGATCTCGTAGTAGAACACGGAGAAGTTGAGGGCCAGGCACAGCCGGGTCGGGTGTGTGGGCTGCATGTGCTCTTGGCTGATCTCAAAGGCTTCCTTGTAGGCCGCCTCCGAGGCTTCGATCACGCTGTTTCTCTTCTCCCCGCAAGCTACCGCTGCCAGGTAGCGGTAGTAATCCCCTTTCATCTTCAGGTAGAACACCTTGCTCTCATACTGGAAGTCGCCGCAGCTCTTGATGAGGAACTTGTCCAGCAGAGCCAGGACATCGCAGCAAACGGTCTCCAGCTCCTTCTCAATCTTCTCGCGGTAGGCTTTCACGTTCTCCAATTTCTTTTCATTTCCATCGGCCATGGTTCTCTGTTCAATGCTGCTGATGACCCTCCAGGAAGACCGCCTGGCCACAACCACATGCTTGTAGGCCACAGAGAGGAGATACCTGTCTTCATTGGAGAGGGGCTCATTCAGCTCTGTCACCGCCTTCATGGCGGAGGCCATGTCGTCGTAGCGCTCCGCCTGCTCGGCCAGCCGCGCCCGCTGCAGCAGCTGCTCACGATCCCCCATGTCGCTTCACTGGCTCGCGGCTCGGGCTCGGGCTCTGGCTCTGGCTGGGGCTGGACCTCGACCTCGCCTGGCAGCGCCCGGCACAGCTCACTTGCTCGCTCCGCGGGCTGCGGGTCTGGTCCTGGCTGGCTGCAGAAGCGGCGCACGCGCAGTGGGCGGGTGGGTGGGCGGGTGGGCGGGTGGGTGTCCGGCCGGCGGACCAGAGGCTGCGGGCTGCGGGCTGCGGGCGCCGAGCGCTCTTCTTGTCTTCTCGCGCCTGCTCCCTGGCTCGCCCCTCGCTGTGGCTCGCGCCGCCCACGCCGCGGAGGGAGGCGAGGCAGAGCGAGCGCCAGGTTCCTTGGGCAACGCCTCTGCTCCAGCGGTCAGCAGCCTACCCGCCCCGCTCAGGAGCACGCACACGTCACGCCAAAGACCATTTTGTCAGCAGCTTTGAGTGTCGCTTCCCGCGATGAAGGCTCCCTTGCACAAGCGGCCACTGTGATAACCCGGCGCCGAGCCCAGCGTGGCTCTCCTCCACTCCAAGAAACACCAGAGGGAGCAAGTGCCCGAGCGGGAAGCACTGTCTGCCTCCCCAGCACAGCGGGTCCCCCGCACTGGGCTCCTGGAGAGGTCTGCCAGGCAGGGCGCCCGTGCTGGCCACATGGCAGGGGTGGCACAGGACTTCCCGGTCCCCTTTCCGCTCTTGCTGTCGCTATCGCGAGTGCTCATCCCAGTGTCAGCCTCATGGCACTTGCGATGCAGCACAATGGACAGAACGTCCAACCCACTCTCGTGACATCCCAGGCTTTAGCGGAGCCTCCTTCACCTTTACAGGACAGTCACAAGGGTCGAATCCCAGAACCCCGTGCTCAGCGTCCAAGACACCCACGGCTATCAGATGACCCACTGTGCTTGAGACTTTCTTGGTGGGCCCTGCACACGATGTCCCAGATGGGTCTTGGACGCATCTGGGCCGGGGCTTGGGCAGCTCTGCTCCTCCTCTGGCAGCCTTGGCCGAGGAGATGCCAGGGAGAAGGCCGCCTCAGGGCACTGCCCGTGCTGCCCCCGCTGGACCGTGCCGGCAGGGCTTGTCCAGTGCGTGGAATTAGGATCTAACAGATTTTGAAGCGATATTCTATTAAGATCTCAAATTCAGCCCACTTGCTACGATGTCTACTTAGCTGCCACAGTATTCTGCAATTTCTCAGCCTCGCACCGTGAGCCCAATTACTCATCTGCTGCGTTTCACTAGAGAGCTGCAACAAACTTTTAAGAATAAAACTGGGATATATATATATATATATATATATATATATATATATATATATATATATATCATCTATCTATCCACCCTGAGGCTGCTGGGGACCATTTCTTTTTGCTGTGGGGATGCAACCAATGTCTGCTGCTGTGGTTGCCGGGGTCTCCCATGTGCCCTGCATATTTTCTCCTGGTACACTACACAGCGGAGGTCCTTTAGCAGGTGGAGGCACTTCTTTCGTTCTTCTGCCCCAACAGAGGCCTTTCCCGCAGGCCAGGCCAGTTCTCTGCTACTCAGTTGGCTTTTCAGGAATACTCACACAGCAGCTGAGGCACGTGTGTTTTGGGTAACTTGCACTGGGAGCAGAGCACTTGAGGTTTTTTTTTTTTTTTTTTTCATTTATGACAAAAAGATAAAATAGCAGTGAAACAGTTTCAAAACAGGTTAGTAGGGCAGCTATTATAATTAATATATTGGATATTGTTGTCTCCTGTATTTGTTATTCAGAAGACAGGATGCAGACATGATATCTTGTCTAAACAATATTAGTACAAAACTTTCTTCTCAATGAACTAAGAGAAAATAGCTGCATATCATAACTATCCCATATATATATGTACAAACACACACACACACACACACACACATATATATATATATATATATATATATATATATATATACATACATACATATGCTTTTTCACAACAAACTATCCTTCATTTATATTCCCCGCTTTTGTTTTGTTTTGTTTTGTTACAGATGGATGTTCTGCTGCAGTTAGAGAAGCTGTATTTGAGGAATTGTTTAAAGACTTTTTTCGTACTTGATGCCAGACCAATGATTGTAGGTACTTGAATTCAGCAAAACAACCCAATGAGTCTAATAGTCCATAATAGTAGTGGGTTATCAGCACAACTGGCAATTGTCGGAGGCTGTTGACTTGAGCCTCTTACAGCTCAACACATTAATATGGCACTACTTTTTATACCTCATGGTTACACTTTTCCGCTGCATGGTTAAGGCCAAGTTAAACAATAACCTATATCACTAGCCAGGCGTGGTGGTGCACGCCTGTAATTCCAGCACTTGGGAGGCTGAGGCAGAGAGATCAGTGAGAGGTCGAGACCAGTCTCGGCTACAAAAGTGAGCTCAACGCCAATGTGAGCTATATAGCAAGACCTTGTCTCAAAAAAGACAAAACAAACAAACAAAAAAAGACCTATATCACTAAAAGCGTTCCTTTTGCTATCTGACAAGGTCAATGAAGTCCTCTCAAGATTTACCCTGGAACCATGTAAAGCACCTTGTAGCTCTTTTGTCAGTGTCAGACATCGGCATGAATCATGGCCATTGCTTGACCAATTTGCTCTCTGTGAAAGCCTGAGAGAATTCTTTTCTCTCTAAGTGACTCTTCTTAGGCACACTATACATTGTCGATCCCTTTCCTCTGTGGCTCTGTAACCTGCTCGATCAGAAAATTTGGGACACCACTGAGTTATAGGCTGTTGCAGCAGAGGTTGCCTTGTGTCCTGAGTCCTCAATGACCTTGAAGGGCTTGGGCCAAAATATCGGCTGTGTTTTTAACCCATCTATCTCTGTAATTTTTGGTTGGCAAACTTTAGTTGTGAAACATCTAGAAGAAAAGCTTAATGATATTACTATCCTGCAACAGAAGCAGTTAAGCTTAATATCACTTTCTGTCTGAATATCACATACCTTAGGGGCCGGGCAGATTGCTTAGCAGAATAAGTGCTTGCCTGGCAAGCACAGGTGCCGAGTTCAATCTCTGGTTCCAGAAGAAAAAAAAAATAATGAGCATCACATACCTTAGAGATAAAACGGAACTGCTATTTTCCAGCAACCATAGATATTCTAAAATTTAAATGCTTATAGGATATTAAAATAATAATTACATATTTTTTTACACAGAAATGTAGAAATCAAGCCATGTGTAACACTGTAGCAGGACAATCCTATGACATTTTATTTTTCTTGTCTCTCGTTTACTTGTATTACCTTTTTAAAAAACAAACGTTTACTTTGAACAGAGTATACCAATAGTTGATATGACATTAGAGGAAGTACACATCTACAAGTCAAAAGTGAGAGGTATTTTAAGCATGGTTTTAGTATTACACACTGCTGTCCACAATGTAGTTGCTTAGTTCACAGATATCAGCATATAGGGTTAGCAGGGTGAGAATTCCACCCATTCACTGCTATTTTTAAAAACCTGATGTAAATTCTTAGGACCATTGCCTTAAAGGACTCATTTATACTGACTGAGGGAACTGCTCCCACGACTCACCCCATGCTGTACCTTCAGGGACTGTGGCATGCCTGGACCCCAAACATCGGGGTGATTCACCTGAGCCCCAAGGTAAGGTGTCAACCTGCAGACACCTGACACCAATTCTGTTCAGCTCGGGCAAGAGAGCACCACGGCTCTTCCCCTCACTGGTTTATCCCTTCCCAAACATCAACCTCTTTTTCAGGAGAGGAGCCAGGCAATCATTTAACCCAAACCCTATGCACAATGTTCAGCCCGTTTGGACCAGAGGCAAGATGGGAAAGTGGCAACGAGCCACGCATACGTCACACACCTCTGCTGTGGAGGGGGACTGTGCACAGGTCTCCTGGGCTTGAAGGGGCCCCAAGCCCAAGTCAACCCCAGAAAACAGATGTCACATATTCAAAGTTTTGGGGACCCACTGTGGTCTCTGAGTTCCACATGCCACCGTCTCGTAGGCAATTAGCCCTTGAGAAGTCCCAAAGCCAACATTCAGTGTCCTCCTCCAAGCAGATTCCTTTAGGCTTTGCGGGCAGGGCGTCTACTTGTTTTTCCCTGTGAAACATCCTCTGTAAAGCCGCTCCAACGGGTGCCCCACAGATACTGCCCCTGTGAGGGTTGCATTGTCACGCACACCCTTTTCCTTAGCGCTTTGGAATCTGCTTTATGGGCCACAAATTCCCCAAAGTAATCGTATCTACAGACCATGTCAATAGCTTTGTTGGGTGCACGTCTTTCCTGGATGTCTAGAATGTGCGTGACATGCCCAGCGTTCGGGTGCTGGTCACCAGAATGGAATCACATTCTTTTGCACTTCCTTCAAGAGTTCTTGGCTTCCTTCCTCTGTCATTGAAAGGAGTTGCCGCGTGCCCTTGGGACTGATTGAGATCTCCAGGCTCATCTCAGACCCGCTGCCATGTGTTCTCCTTGCAACCATGAGAATGACTTCTAAAATGGTTCCCGGGTAACCATCTCCCTTCCGTACTCCATTGTTCTCTTTTACAGGTTGACGTCAAGCCAGCTCTCACGGAAGGGCTTGGAGACTTGGAGAACGCATAGGCATAAGTTAACTGAACTTAAGTTAATGAGAATCCCATGCTCCTTGGAAAATAGCAATTTTCTACCTTTGCACGCAGAGAGCGTTCTCCGTCCATCCATGCACCCAACAATCCATCCATTCACCCACCCAGGCATCCATCCGTCTATCCTTGCATCCATGCTTGGTTGCTTGCTTCTCTTGGTTCCTGTGCATAATGCCATGGTCAGAGCTGTACAAACATCTACTCCACTCCCTGCCTTGGTTTCTTTGATCATCTGT
>PVJA010028218.1:16943-27908 GCA_004027025.1 Myocastor coypus | reverse complement strand
ATATGCAATATGTCAACTTTCAAAAAAAAAAAGAAAGGGGAAAAGAAAAAAAAAAAGTAATGTTGATTTAAAAGTGTTAATGTTTAATTGTTTGATCAATCTTATATACCTATATGTATTAATCTAAACTGATCTGATGATTAAAATATGTAATATAACCATTGTTAAATTTAAACAATAAAAATATTAAATTAATAAAATAAATAAATAAATAAAAAGAGGAAGGTGGGTCATGCTCACACATTGTGCTCTGTATAACAATTGTGAGGACAGTGTGCAGTGTGTCAACTGTTAAAAAAATTAATTAATATTTATGGAAAGTGTTGATGTTTAAGTGTTTGATCTATTAATCTAAACTGATCTGATAATGAAAATATGTAATATAACCACTGTTAAATTAAAAAATAAATAAAAGATAAAGGGTGTATCAAAAGGGGGAAAAAAATAAGGAAAAGGCAGGATTTCATGACACCGTCCTGTCAGGAGACAGTAGCCATCCGTCCAGAGGAGCTGCCTGCATAGCTCCAATGAGCAGGAGGAAACTTGGAGTTCTGCAAATGGGATGCTGATTACCTGACTCTGATGAGCAAGTGCATGCCATCCAGTCACTGAACAGGTATCATGCTCACTTCGAAGTATTTCTCAGGTACATTGCTGCCAGCGAAAGGGGCTGGAGCCTAGGAAGAAACAAAGCATTCTGTGTCCTTTGCAGTTCTTTCGCCAGTTCCCTTGCATCTAGAATGTTCAAAAGCAAAACTAACACTGATGGGAACTGCGTTCCTGACCGCTTTGTTTTATACTAACTAATGCAAAACATATTTCCGTAAAAAGCTGCGAAGCATTTGTTTGCCACTCTCCCTGGTGAATTCAAATACACACACCAATCTGTACGTAACACAGGCTTTTTGCCAGCCTCTCTGTCTTGATAAGTAGCAATATTATCAAATCGTCCTTTTATTTCTAAGTAGAGGAATAGAGCTCAAAGACAGCAAAGAATGCAGTTGACCTAGGACGTAGACTTTGACAGAGGAGAATAAAGCAGCAAAGCAAAGCAAACCTAAAATACTGACATATGACATTGTAAGTATAATTCAGAGTGCCCATGTAACCTATAGCAGCGAAGAAAATGGCCCACCTCTCGTGCAAGTTGCTATAAAAATAGATAGATAGATAGATAGATAGATAGATAGATAGATAGATAGATAGATAATAAATGTGAAGTGTTTGTCGTCCAAGATTTGCTACACTGGCAATACAGTGTGTCTTAGGAGAAAGTTAGTAAAACTCTAAATCATCATGCATAATGATTATGTTTATAAAGGAATATTTGATTCTTACTAAAAAGAAAAATTTACAGTGAAGTCTTGGAATTTTGGATCAAGTAAAAGGTCAAACATTTTGATTATATATAAGCTACAACTTTCATTTGTTTGAAATACAAATGATATTGTTTTCAGCCTAATTTATTTATGGCTTTTTTGCGCGCTTTCACAACTTGCACCATTTAAGGGTCTCTGCTCTGGGTTGTAAATGTGCAGACGTATAACTGGGTTTTAAACAGTGTCTGTTTAATCTTTTTTATTTGTGTTGATTTTTGTTAGGCTATCTTTGCAGTACATCGCTATTAATTACATTCATGTAGGGAATCAGTACATAGACATGCCCCCTCTTAATCGTTCTTACTCTCCATCGCTCGCTGTCATCCATCTGTCCTCAATAGGGTCCCATCCGCACAGAGTCTACCTCACTCTTCCACATTTCTCATCATTTATCTTTTACTTTGTCCTTTGAATTACTTATATTTTGGGTCACTCATCAAGAGGACCCTCCTGGGGTTTATCCTCTGCCTTATTTATTTCACTTAGCACTATGATCTTGAAGTACAACCACTTCCCTATAAATTATTAAAATTCATCCTTCTTTCCAGTTGAACAGTACCCCATTTTACATACCAATGGTGCTCTTCCAGGAATGGAGAAATTTTTATGTCTGAACTTACTTTTTGATCAAAAAAGGCAGAGCATGACAAAAAGCTAAATGAGCGCTTTTCTGAAAGGGTGGAAAGGTATTTTTCCTATTTGTTAAATGGAAAATCACAGTCTTGCAGCTTTTCTAATACACTACGTCTTGTGTTATTGACATCTGCTGATTGGAAAGTGAAAAGCAAATTCAGTGGTGGTGACAGGAGAAGGTTGTTGTTAAGGAGGTAAAATACTGGTATGGAATATTCGGATCCTTTCAAAAATTAATTATAACTAAAATCGGTTTTTTTCATAATATAAATGGAAAAAAACAGCAAGCATTTCTCAAATATGACTTCAGGCCTCTTTCAATAATGAACTAAAACTGCATTCAATTTATTCTTCATTTTATATTACGATAAGAAAAGACATATAGTTCAATAAAAAAAATCCATAGTTTTTGAAACTTTGTACTTGGACTCAATGAAATGAGAGAAATATTCCTGTGGGAGGGGAAAAATGATTCTGCAAAAACAGTATTGTTTTTCTTTTCAACACAAGATACACTGATCTTCTGAGGAAAAGTAAACTTCTGTGGACAAACCATCAGGCTGATATCATGACACTAGGAATCATATTCAAGATACTGAACAACTGGGAAGTGTGGCATGAATTACTAAGAACGCATATGGCTGCCCCAGAGCTACAAGACAAATGCCAATGGCTTGCCTCCTCAGAGTGGAGGAATACAGGTGACTCCGCAGGAGAAGCGCAAGGGCTAGAGCTGGAGCGGCAAGGGAGTTCCCAGGCGTGAGGCGGTCACTGTTGGCACCTTTGTTTCTTATTTGCATGAGTCCCCGGGTTTTTAAATTTTTCATTTTATTTTACTTTGCTTTATCTTACTTTATTTTGAAGAGTTAGAAGCAAAACCAAATAGAAATAAAGACAGAAACAGGGTAACACATAACAAAACATATGTTACAGATTTTCAATACAAAAATACCTAATTAATGATGGTTGTTATATTATCTACTTTTATAGTCAGATCTGTTGCTTAGATTAACAGATATAGCTATGCAAGATGGGGAAAATAATTTAATATTATTGCTGCTTGCTTTCAGAAAACCTTTATTTGTCCTTGTCTCTTCTGTTTTAACTTACTTTAAAGAGAGTCCAATAATTTATAAGACATTAGAGATGGTACATAGTTAGAAGATCAAGATGAGAGGTATTCAACCATGCATTTTGTATTACATGTTGCTGTCTTCGATGTAGTTGCTCAGATTGCAGATGTCAGCATACATTTAGTCAAGGTGAAAATTCTAAACATTAACTGCCATTTCAAAAATGATGAAATTATGAGCACAGTCATCTCAGCCATCCGTGTATACACGTGCAGGTGTGAGTGCACATTGGCAGTACATAGCAGTGACGTTCATTGTAAGAAGTTGGTCCTTCCCTTTGGCTTGCCTTCTCCTCTCCTTTCTCCCCGATCCTCCGCCCCTTGATCTCCACACCACTGGCTAAAGAGCTATCTCCCATTTCCTATTATCTATATTTTATTTAATGAGTTGCTCTTTGGGACTGGCACAAAAGAATTTTTTATATTTAATTTACTGGGAAGGCCAAAAGGTGTGTTCTGGTCGTTGTCAGCCTGACGTGGCTCTCGCCAAGGGGGTATCATCGACTCCACTTGGTTCTCAAGGGTTTGAGTTTGTGCGCATTAGTAGTTCCCTCTTCTCCTTAGTGCACCTTCAAGCTAAGGAGCGTCACTCCCATATGCCAGGCAGCAGCTATTACTACTGTTTGTTACATTATAGAGAAAGTACTAAAGCCCGGAAACGACCTTTCTTGGTTCAGCATGGTGTCTGCTACAACCAAGTCTGTCTGTGGTCCTAAATACAAGAGGATGGTGACCTTTTGCCTTTCACGTATTGGAACAAAAGTCAACAACGATCAAATAAGATATAAATATAAATACATTAAATATAAATACATTACTCCTTAATAGACTAAGGTTTTTCCTACAGATCTTACACTTAATTTCTTTTCTTATATTCAACCTTGAGGTCCTCATATTGATTAATAAAAGAAGGTGTCCTGGTTGGACCAAATGAACATCTGAAGATTTCCTGGACAAGGCTGAGTGGGAATTTGTTTTTTGGGAATAATATGGCTTTGGTATTTTTAAAATATTTCAGAGGAGATACAATAATTTAGATAGAAATGTTGGCATTGGTTTTAATTTATACACTTGGTTGGAGTTGTTAAAATTTCAAATGATTAAAAATTGTTGGCATTGATTGTATGCATAGTTTGATAGAGTTACAAGTGAAAGCATGTTAATAAAATATCAGAACAAGTTATAATACAAACCATATTTAATTAAAACTTTCCTAACATATCCATATTCACTGAGTTATTTTTACTCTTGGGTGTTTGTTACTCCCTGGTGGCCCATCCCATTTACTAATTTAAAAAGTTTATTAAAAAAAACATAACACTGCTTTCTATTTCATATTGAATTAAGGTGGCATGAATTGTTCTGTTTTGTGTTAGCCCCTAGTGAGTACCTAAATATGTTAATATCTTGTCCACATTAATTTTTCATGAAAACACTTTGAGATAAAATGAATAAATGCTAAAATAAATTATGTAACTAGTTATTCTTAATAATTCAGGTTGTGATGTTAGATACTGATGGAAAGACTAGTCACTGCACAGCGGTAATAAATTAGATTTATTTGGGTCACATGTTTTTCCAAATCCTGCTGTGAGCCCATTGTTTCGGGTGCCCAAAACTTGGCTTTCTGGTTATCCCTGTGGTCAGATCTCTACCTGGACCCAGTGGAGGATACATATGCATGGATGATATAAGTACACATAAACATCAAGTCATTTGTCTTAGCGTGGCAAGTGCTGCTGGAGACACTGAGTCATAGATGCACGAGGCCTTCTTTGTTATTTCACTGGAGTTGTGAGTACAAGGTGGATGACAGCAGGTGCCCAGAGCTGGACTTGGTATGACCAGAAAGGCAGACTCAGGTGTCTATTACAGTGAGGACAGTAAAGGAGCATCTGAGATGCAGCTGAGCACCATGGGAGATACAGTGTGTTTAGTTCATGATGGAGCGCCTTACATATGTATCTGGACTGCAAGTTTAAAAGACGATTTAAGCAGCAATTTAAGAAAATGCAAAAGGAGTGTTCCCATCAGATGAAAGGACTATGTATTTAATATATATATACTCACACTGAAAGGATCAGAGATAAACTATGGTTCTTGTGAGAAATTTTCTGGATCTTAAAAGTTTAGTAGGGTAAATCACTATAAAAACAAATTTATATTCAAATTATATCCATCAAAATAGGTTCAAATACTCATTGCACACTACATTTGTTTTTGTTTTGTTTTGTTTTTTGTCTTTTTGAGACAGGGTCTTATTATGCAGTTCAGGCTGGCCTTGAACTCACTACAAGCCCAGGCTGGTCTCAAACTCACATCAATCCTCCTTCCTCAGCCTTCTAAGTGCTGGGAACATAGGTGTTTGCAACCACACCCTGCTATATTTTTTTTTCCAGAGATACCATAACAAAGTGCCATGGACTGAGACTCACCAAACTGTGCAATCTCAAAGTCTTGCTAGTAGAAAATCGAAAATAAAGACGCTAGCAGCACTGTTACCTCAGTAGAGCTGCATGGAGATTCTGTTACAGGTATTTCTCTGAGCCTCTGGTAGCCTCAGGCGCTCCTTGATGCTATATCTTTATTTTTATTTATTTTTATTTATTTTTTAAAGAGGGTACAGGTTAGAATTAAAATAGGAATTGCATCTGATATTCTAAAACTGTTCTCTTTCCCTGTTCGTACTTGCCTTCCATGATATTAACAGAAAAAGCACTCAGGTTGACAGGAGTATTAGAAAATAAATGGAAAAGCACTAATTAGTACCCCCTAAATTGAATTGCTACTAGGTTATTGATAGTTATTAAACTAAAACTAAGAATAATTACTATATTAATGCAGCCAATGTATCTAAGAGGTCACTGTGGCTTAATGCAATTTTGACGTACCCTACATATTTCTTTTCTGTTCGTCTGCCTGTCCATCTAGAAAACAAATCCTAGAAAACCATGCCCTAGAGAGATGCTGGCAAGCACAGTGCCCTGCCCATGGTTAGAGGGATGTCCCTTCCTCAGGGGAAGTCTGTAGGAGAACTTTGCTCTTTTATACCATGGATTTTACAAGCGACCGGGTCTGCCTTAATTCCTGAGATTTTTTTTTCAAATTTAATTTTATTTTATATTGGAGAGTAAAAGCAAAAGCAAAGGTAAACAGAAAAACCTAGAAAGAGGTTAACATGCTACAATACATATGCTACAGATTTTCAAAAGAGGCATAACTAATTGACAATGGTTGTGATATTATCTATTTTTATCACCAAATCTGTTGCCCAGATGAACAAATATAGTTATCAGGATTGGATGAATAAATAATTAAATATTTAAAAAGAATTAAAATAGAAAATAATTAAAAACATTATAGATTTTCACTTAACAAATTAATATGAATTTCACAGAATTTGTTGTAATTCATAGTGTTGTCTTCCAACCAGTCACTCATATTACCAGATATACACATGTAAAATTGGAAAAAGAAAGAAATGTATAAGAAATTAAGATATCCAGAGTATTAAGAATTCCACTGAAAGCTTGGAAAGCCACTTGAAGGAAACTAAAGATAAATTTTCAGACCTTAAAGATAGTTACAACTAATGAACATGAAATAAAAGAACTCTTAAACAAGGAACCAGGAAATAACAATTCAGCAGCTATACAGTGTTGTACCTTCAAATGGTCTTTCCCCTGTTAGTATTTAACTATCTCTGTATCAAAACATCCCTTATTTATAAAGATATGTATCATATGGATTTAGGCTCTAATTTTTTTCACTTCATTTTATTAAGATTATGTCTAGAAAGACCATACCTCCAATAAGTTTATGCTCTCAGTTACTGGGAATTGGAACTTTAACATGACCTTTGTATTGGTGCCATAACTCAATCCAGAACAAATATCTGTCAGCTCTCAAGTACCATATGAGACATTCAGAGGGTTAAGAACAGTCTCTGTACTCAATGTATTCAAAAATTCTGTGGACTTGAATAGTCACTTAGATAAAATAACTTTTAAAAATTCAACAATATTTGATTAAATGATTGATTGCTACTTCCATGCCCAAGACGATTCAAAATGTCTTAAAAACATGTTACCATTTAATCCTCAGGGAAACTTGAGGAAGTAAACATGAATTTTCAGGAACTTTCAGGAATAGCTTTCCAGCAAGGTTATATTTGATTTGGTTTGTAATTCTTCAGTCCAAGGAGAAAGCACAGCAGGAAATCTGTACTAGGAAAGGCACAGTGATGAGAGCAGAGCACATATGCATAGCAAACAGGAACCCAATCTGGTTTCAGTGGAGTGAGGAGCACCATGAGACAGGTCTTCAGCTTGGTCTGTGCCCCAAGCCTCCCACTTCCGCTGTGAGCTTCTCGTATCCGCAGCATGGGACTCAGGTGTCAGCCCCATGCTCTCTTCTCACACAACCCAGGAGTAAAGGGATGCAAACAGCCACAGATCCCACTCTTGATTCATGAGACCAAATTCTGGCAAATCTTCCATTACTCCTTCTGCGCCGGCGGGCAGTTCTAAGACATCATTTGTACAGCTCATAAGGAGGCTGCTGAATCGAGCACCAGTTTCTCCAGTTGTTACCAACTCGGTGATGTCTTGAACTGTCTTTTGCTCTTTCTTATTTTGTCTCTCCTGTGCTATGATTCTACTGCCCCAAGTCATAAACCCCTCAAAAATTCTTGTACAAAATCTTTCATTGTAGGTTCTGCTTTGGAGGGATGAAGATAATTGGAATCAGCTTTTTTCTTATTTCAGTTCCAGAGATAAAAATAAAAGATTCAGAAGTGACTGTTTCAAAGTCATAGACCTTACGCTCGTCCAGTACAAAAGCTCTCCTTTGTCACTGTTCACATGAAGACCTTGAGGTCCACCGGGGGAGGGACAGCATTTCCGGCCTCTCTTCGCGCTGGCCTCTCTAGCACAGGGCAGTGTGCTATGCAGCCTTGGCTGCCAGCCTGGCTTAGAGGGCAGTTTCCCCAAAGAAAACCTTAAGGATAATCTTATTGGGGCAAAAACAGGAAGTCATAGAAATAAAAAGGCAGATGCTAGGTTTTTAGGGTCTTCTCACCATACACACATATTCATATATTTTGAGTGTTGATTGCAATCAGGG
The DNA here is from genome assembly GCA_004027025.1 of Myocastor coypus. Classification (NCBI taxonomy): domain Eukaryota; kingdom Metazoa; phylum Chordata; class Mammalia; order Rodentia; family Myocastoridae; genus Myocastor; species Myocastor coypus. The sequence continues at coordinate 19,640 of PVJA010028218.1, read as the reverse complement.
GAAAGGAAGTAACACGAGGTGAAAACAAAGCAGTAGCAAGGTATGTCTCAAAGTTACGCCAAATTAGTAACTCTGTCACCACCCAATTAAAAGACAAAGCATGAGAGATAAAATTATTCTCTGATTATTGTCAGATTCTTCAAACAAATACATCTCTGAAGGAATTTCTTTTCACACTGCAGTTTAAGATTATGTTATAGATTTTTGTCTTGAATTGTTTTTATTTCTTACACTTTTTCTGAATAAATTATACCCTATAGTATAGGAAGGCTCTATTTTTAAATAACATCAAAAATCACATATTGATAAATTACCATCTAGATTAATAATAGGACAAGTTCACAAGAATGTCACCATAATTGTATGTTACATCAAGATGCTATAATATGTAAATGATAGCATAATTTTACCCAAATAAACACCCACATGCATCTCAGAAATATCTAGAAAAACTTAAAGCTAATGATTATTTTAAAAAAAAAATAGCTCCAGTGCCAGTGAGATGGCTCAGCTGTCTAAAGTGCCTGCTTAGGAAAGTGTAGGCAACTGCAGGGACTGCAGTTTGATCCCTGGCACCACATGCTATGCTAGCCCCACCCCTGGGGCAGGCTGAGCAGGCCATTAAAAATTTAAAAAAAAAAGAGCTCCATTCTTTTATTTCATCATTTCCTCTAATTGTGATGTGCAATGGTTTTTAGTGGCCCTGTGAATCACCTCAGAACTCTCATTTTTTTGGTTTCCGTTTCCATGAGCTACCTTCTATTCCTCCTATAGACGAAATCTCATAAAGTCCCACAAAGAAAGTTGTGAGATTGCTAGAACAGGTAGACCCAGAAAAATGTTAGGAAGAGTGGGCCTTGTGGAGCACACTCCTATTTTAATGTTGAGCTACTTAAGAGTCAGAATCATTGGGAAACAAGGTAGTAATAGTCCTTTGTGCATGTCAGAGTTTGCTTCATAAAGAGACAGGCAGAGGAGCACCTTCAGTGAAAATGCTTTGTGCATAGCTTCAAAAAGACTTAGAAAGGGACAGCGCATCCATTTTCAAAGAGCCTATTTTCAAACTGTATGCTTCCATGTGGAAGAAAGAAGTTCTTTTCTCTTACATGGACAAATTTTCAGAGGCATCTCTGCAATGAAGCTTAGCTGCACCATGCTTGTGGACAACTGTCTCTGTGAAGAAGTAGGAATATTTAGAAATGAGTTGCTATTTATTGAACCCATGCTGACACGTGCTGCTGATTTCATCAGTACGGTGATATTCAAAACTCTGTATTGTCAAACTTTACCTTCCTTTCAACAAACATAAATGAGATTGTTGGCTTCAAGAAAGAGGAATCACATGTCTGTGTCAGAGCTTCTCAGCCTGGGATGAGGACAAGATTAGCTTTCACTGTGGTGGTGCCCTAGGGTTGCACAGAGTTTGCCAATATCCTGAGCGTCTTGCTGTTGACATCAGTAGCTCCCACACATGCCAACCAATAGTATGTCTAGACAGAATCTAAATGTGCTGTGGGGGCAGCAGGCATAACAGCACTTAATCTGCTTCTAAAGCATACGAAGTTCTTTACATAGCCATTATCTTAGACAAAATTTATGACCGACAAGTGTAATGCTAAAGAAAAATAGAAGAGAAATAGTGAAGCTCTGTACACAGATTCCCCGCATACCTGTGCAAGTCCAATAAGTTATTTGCATTTGCCAGTGAGAGTCTCATCTCCTTTGTTTGTGGTCCTGACTTCCAATTTAAAGCAAGATTATCTTTCCTGAGGTACATGGTGGTTCAGGCCACGGCCAGGGTGCCTTTCCTGAAGGCTCTCTTAGTGATTCCTGTGGAACACAATCATACATAACCAGTTTAGAGCTATGATAGAGAGGAGCTGTAGAGTTTGCAGTTGAATGATAGAAGAGAGAAGAAACGTGATAGCTTAAATAAATCTATGGCCAGGTCTGAATAATCTGTCAGGCTATAAGATTGCAAGAAGACCTCTACAAAGTGGAAAAATAAGAAAAGAAATATTAGAAGGACACTTCCCAGCGAAGAAGTTTTATTCTATTACCTGCAGTGTAGTCTCTACTTCCAAAATCAAGTTAAAAGAATGCATATTAGATTTCAGTATAAAATAAAGGGAAGGGGTCAACCCACTAGGGTCCCCTTTCTGTTTCCCTCTTAGACAGAAGCTTTCTTTCTCAATGACTATTCTATTCTAAACCTCCATAAAAAATTAAATAAATAAATAAATAAATAAATAAATAAATAAATGGAAGGAGGGAAAGGGCTACGGATTCAATTGCCATGCCCTTAGAGGGTGTTCAAATAACTGAACAACAGGTAGGGGTCTTTAACCTCTTGCAGCACGTGAGCCTATTCTTCTGGTCCTCTAAGAGTGCAGATGCTGACCAGCACCAGGGTACCAGGGTCTGTAGGAAGGAGAAAGAGATACAAAAAGGATAGGGCCTTCTAAAAGGAATATGAGGCAGTACTTCTTTTTTTTTTTTTTTTGGCTTTTTGAGAAAGGATATCACTATGCAGTTCAGGCTGGCCTTGAGCTCACTTTTTGTAACCCAGGCTGGTCTCGAACTCACACTGATCCTCCTGCCTCAGCCTCCCGAGTGCTGGGATTACAGGCATGCACCACCACTCCCAGCATGAGGCAGTACTTCTTTACCCACCTGATTTTTTTTTTTTTTTTTTTT
>PVJA010028218.1:0-16843 GCA_004027025.1 Myocastor coypus | reverse complement strand
CTTTATGTTTTAAGGCTAATAATACATTATAAAATATCTGAGAATCCTTGGGCCATGTCTTATAAATAGTCTGGGAATTGAAGACTGAAATTTCTTTTTTGGAATGCAGTCCTAATATATCTTGATTCCCATGTTGAAGATGCTGAAGATGAATAAAATTAAAAATTTAAATATAGGCAACTTATTTTGTATTCAAAATACCAAAAGAAAATGAGTTTAATGGCTTTAATTATTATGTTTTGTGAAGGTCAAGTGTTTTCCTGATTTGGGCTATTATATAAAAATACAGAAAAAAATAACATTATGATAGGGTTGTTTGCTCAATGTTCTGGCCTCGATTGGAGGTTTCCATATTGACCTTGCTTACTGGATTTGTTTATCTAATTTTAGATTTAAAAGTTATTTTTATGGAAGTAAATTATTTCTATGTTTCATTTCAAGATGAATAAATCCCTGCCAACATGCTCAGTGCAGCATTTGATATGTGAGTGCCTGATATGTTCCTGTTGAAACATTCTTGTTGAACGACCTTGAGGTAAAACAGTGCACTGACAAAAAGTTCTAGATAGCTTTGCAACGGGGAAATGGATGTAACTACGTTAATGCTGTTAACTAATACCAATTAACTCTGCCTAGAGAGATGTACCAGCTATGTGAAAGGAGCACCATAGCATTCTACAAGATCTCTGTGTTCTTGCTACACTGTCCAGAGAAGAGAATAAATAAAGATTTCTGAATTAGTTGAGTGTCCTCTGTGACACTAACAATGGTATTTAATACTAGAGAAGGTTTTTCACCTTCCATGTTTTTTCCTCATTTTGCCAACTACTGAAAAGATAGAAAGTCCACCTGTCTCATTCTGCCAGTTCCCAAATAGACAGGATGGTCCTCTAAACCCAGTCCTTGCACCCCCACTAGCCCCCGTGTGAGATGCCAGCAGTTTCATCCACCTGCTCCTGCCTCTCTCCAGAGTGTGTTCCTGAATGTGTATCCATGTGTTCAATAGGACACACAGATCTAAAAGTAACCAATGCCTTTCTTAGAAAACTGGCTCAATTATTTACTCATCATATTGCTGAGTATCTATTGTGTGCCCAAAAATTACGTAAATTTTTATAAATCGTTTCATTCTGATTTGGCATCTTTCAAAATGACTCATTCCAGATAACAAGTAGCTCAAACTCAGTTGAAATCAAATCATAAGCAACTGATCCCAAGATTGAGTTCTGTTAACTCAATTCTTTCAACAACAGTCACTCTAAGACAGGGTTTGGCTGTTATGGGAGGCCTGAGCTCAGTGGGCTGTGGTTTCTGCTACTTTTTTGTTGCATTCTGAATCCTGTAAGGAGCATGCTTTACTAAGGCAACAGGAATAGATGGTGCTGGTGCTAAGTCTCACTTCGCCTATCCTCTATCACTCCTTAGATAAGAAAAAGGGGTGCTTCTGAGTACAATAATAGCGCCATATAAAGAGCTCTAATAGTTATTCCACACCCATCCACTTCCCAAAGTCTAACTCTAGTTGAATAGAAATTTCCAATACCCCAAAGTCACTACACCTTCTCATTACGCTTAATTCCCATAGCAGATAAAAATCTAACGCATCCGTTGGCAGAGGAAGAAATTTGTCTTACCCTCAGAAGTGAAAGTGCAAGCTAGATACTTGAGGGAAATGGGACAGAATCTAGATCTAAAGTTCTTTTCTTGTGTTAATCTAAATCTTAGAATCACAGAAGGAAACGTCAGTGATATGTATGACACATCGAGCACACACCCAGTGTTACGCTGAATGTTTGTTAGGGATTCATTCATCTTGAAAGGCAAATAAATGACACAAATTGAGGCTGGCTGGTTTGATGAGCAAAATATGATTCTATAAGCTAAAGCTGATTTTGTAGAGGATCCCCATTCAGTACAGAGTGGTCCTGTTTACCTGGTTCTGTTAAAATTGTTACACAGGCAGACATGAATAGAAATAAAAAATGAGAAACATGTCATCTCTTTTATGTACTCAAAGAAATGCAATTATGTACCCTTGAAAAGTTATTTACCTTTTTTTTGCTATCGTAGTTAGAATCCAAGTGGAATTAGAATAGCAATTAGCGCTTAAATGGCTGTAATAATTGAAGACTGGGGTGGATGACTTATAAGTGACCTACTTACCTTGAAAAGTAATTCCTGAGTATTTGCAAAATTCGACCGTAGATTCATTGTTTCTTTTATCAGTTACTAATTGAAGAATGAGTGCAAAGCTGTGGTTTCAGAAAGTTAGCCCTGAAATTTCCCTTTAAATGAGCCTTTCAGGGGACCTCGCAATGTTACTCATGACAGCATCTCACAAGGACGGTGGCCTCTCGAAATGACACGAACACGAGCATTCATGTCAGCCATTTCCAAAAACAGAATATGTGTTAGCTAGAGGAGCAACATCCTTTGGACGCTCTCTGACTACACACTACAGAGAAAGTTGTGAATGGGGAAAAATCTCCATGTGGAGAAACTTTGCTTGTGTTTTTTTTTTTTTTTTTTTTTAATTTTAAATAGTAAAAATAGCACAAATAAAGATAGAAAAAGAGTAACAAGCAAGGGTACATACAGTACAGACTTTCAAAGCAAGAACAAAAATTTAACAATGGTTGTCTCATACATTTTCATCATCAAATCTGTTTAGACTAATAGATATAGGTATGTAAGATTGGTCAAATAATTAAACTTTAACACTTTCAATAAATCTTAATTTTTAACTCTTCCAAATACACTTTACATTTAAGTTACATTTCTTTAAAAAAAATAATTATAGGGATTGAGGATACAGAAAACACAAGGTCCTAAGTTTGATACTTGGTACCCCCAAAATTTATTTATGTAATTTTTTTCTTGTTTTGAGTTTTTATAATAGTGAGACTATACAATATTTGCAAATGTAGGTCCAGTTTATTTCACGTATGAGTATATGTTCAAGAAACATGCATTTATATAACAAATCTTCTACTTTATCATTATTTATAGCTCAGTAATATTCTATTTTATGAAAATACCACATCTTTTTCAACCATTCTTCAGATGATGGGCATTTTTGTTGGTTCTAAGATTTGACTATCAAAAATAGTGCTGCTATGAACATAGGTGCAGAGATATTATCACTATGATACGATATGATATGATATGACATGATATGGTACGATATGATATATGATGTGATTGATATGATATGATGCTTTCAGTTCTTCTGGGAAAATTCCCAGTAGGGAGATAGCTGGATTTAATGGGATTTCCAGTTCTAGTTTTTTAAGGAGCCTCCACACTGCTCTCCATAATGATTGCACCAGTCTGCATTCCTACCAGCAGTGGAGAAGAGTTCCTTTATCCCCACAGCCTCTCCAACATTTGTTGTTGCTTGACTTTTTTATGGTAGCCATTCTTTCTGGGATGAGATGGTATCTAAGTGTTGTTTTGATTTGCATTTTATGAAGGGCTAGTGAGGTGGAGCATTTCTTCATGTATTTTTAGACTTGTTGAATCTCTTTCTCTGAGGAGTGTGTGTTCATCTCAGATGCCAATTTCAGGACTGGATCTTTGAATTTTGGTACTCTAATGTTTTTTAGTTCTTTATAAATTCTACATAGAAGACCATTGTCTGAATATTTATTAGTTAACATCTTTCCAAATTTTGTGGGTTGTCTTTTCACTCTGTTGGTTTCTTTTGATGTGAAAAAGCTTGTCAGCCAGAGGAGGTCCCACTTTTTGATTCTTTCAAGTGGTACATGTCCATTTTAATTTCTGTCCATGAACACTTTGCCTACCCCTATGTCTTCAAGATTTTCTCCCACTTTTTCTTCCAGGAGATTTAATGTTTCTCTTTTAATATTCAGATCTTTAATCCATTTTGACTTTAGTTTAGAGCATGGTGATAGACCAGGGTCAAGTGTTAGTTTTCGGCATGTAGACAGCCAGATTTTCCAGCACCATTTGTTAAAGAGGCTGTCTTTCTTCCAGTACACATGTTTGGCCCCTTTGTCAAAAGTAAGGTGTCTAAATTTGTTTGTATTTGCTTCTGCATCTTCTAGTCTATTCCATGGATCCTCAGGTCTACTTTTTGCCAATACCATGCTGATTTTATCACAGTAGCTGTGTAGTATAACTTTAGGTCAGCAATTGTAATGACTCTTGCCTTATCTTTGTTGCTCAGGATTATCTTTGCAATTCTAGGTCTTTTTTTGTTCCAAATAAATTTTAGGAATGATTTTTCCAGGTCTGTGAGGTATGATGATGATATTTTGATAGGGAATGCATTAAATCTGTATAACAATTTAGGGACTATGCCCATCTTCACAATGTTGATTGCTCCTATCCAGAAGCAGGGAATATCTTTCAATTGTTATGAAATCCTCCACAATCACTTTTTTCAGACTACTGTAGTTTTCGTTCAACAGATCTTTTACATCTTTTATTAGGTTAATTCCTAAGTATTTCTTTCTATCTTTTTTTTTTTTTTGTGACGCTATTGTAAAAGATACTGTTTCTCTAATTTCTCACTCAAAGTGTTTGATATCTGTGTAGAGGAATGCTATTGACTTTTGTGCGTTGACTTTGTACCATGTTATGCTATTTAATTTGCATTTTAATTCTAGTAGATTCTTGGTAGAGTGTTTTGGGTCCTTCAAGTAGATTATCATGTCATCTGCAAATAATGATAGTTTAACTTCTTCTTTGCATATTCTTATTCCCTTTATTTCTCTCTCTTGTCTAATGGCTGTAGCTAATAATTCCAGAACTATATTGAATAGAAGTGGTGTTAGGGGACATCCTTGTCTTGTACCAGATCTCAGAGTAAAAGACTTCAGTTTTGCCCCATTTAAACTATGTTAACCGTTGGATTGTCATAGATGGCTTTTATCAGATTGAGGTAGAGGCTCTCTATTCCAATGTTTTGTGTACTTTGAACATGAATGAGTGTTGAACTTTGTAAAAAAAAAAAAAAAGAAAAACCTTTTCTGCATCAATTGAGAAGATCAGCGAAATTTTGGCTTTGGTTCTATTGTTATAGTGTATTACATTAATAGATTTGTATATATTAAACCATCCTTGCATCTCTGGGTTGAATCCTACCTGGTCATGGTGTATAATCTTCTTGATGATTTGTTGTATTCTATTGGCGAGGATTTTATTGAGGATTTTTGCATCTATGTTCATGAGATAAATTGGCCTGTAGTGCTCTTTTTTAGTTGCATCTCTCTCTTGTTTTGGTATCAGTGTAATACTTGTCTCTAGGAATGATTTTGGGAGGATTGTTTCCTACTCAATTTCACTGAACAGTTTGAGGAGTACTGGGATTATGTCTTCTGTAAATTTCTTGTAGAATTCAGCTGTGAATCCATAAGGAACTGGAATTTTCTTTGTTCATGGACTTTTTATTACATTTTGTATTTCATTGACTATTATTGGGCTATTGAGAGTTCTTATATCTTCTTGATTCAGTTTTGGTAGTTTGTACCTTTCTAGGAATCTATCCATTTCATCTGTGTCTTCAATTCTGTGACAGTAAAGATTCTCAAAGTAGGTATTAACGACCCTCTGAACCTCTGCTGGGTCTGTAGTAATTTCACCCTTTTCATTCCTTATGGCTTGAATTTGTGTCCTTTCTTTCCTCTTTTTGAAGAGGTTAGCTAGGGGCTTATCAATTTTACTTAATCTTTTGAAGAATCAGCTTTTGATTTATTAATTCTCTGCATTGTTTTCTTTGTCTCGATTGAGTTAATTTTTACTCTAATCTTTATAATTTCCTCCTGTCTTTGGGCTTTGGTTTTCATTTGCTCTTCCTTTTCTTGTCAGTTTAAGTGCTACATGAGAGCACTTATTTGTTCCCATTCTGTTTTCTCACTGTGTGAGTTAAGGGCTAAAAGCATCCCTTTAAGAACTGTTTTCATTGCATCCCATGAATTCTGGTAGGTTGTACTTGAAATTTCATTAAATTATAGATATTGTTCAATTTCTTGTTCAATTTCATCTGTAACACACTGGTTTCTGAGAAGGGTGTTGTTTGATTTCCCTGTATTTCTGGGGTTTTTATGATTTATTTTGTCATTTATTTTCACTTTCTTTGCAATGTGGTCAGATAATATACATGGTATAATTTCTGTTTTCTTTCTTGCATATACTTAAGCATAACCTATGCACTAGTCTGTGGTCAATTTTGGAAAATTTCCCATGTACAGCTGAAAAAAATGTGTATTCAGAAGTGGTTGTGTGGAACACTGTGTATGTGTACTAAGACCAGTTGTTCCAACATCTGGTTCGGTTTTGCTACTTCTTTACTAATTTTTTGTCTGCTTGGCCTATCTTTTTGGAATAAATGGGTATTAAGGTCTCCTGTTAAGATTGTGGTAGTGGATAGTAGATTTTTCATGCCCATTAAGATTTGTCTTACATAACTTGGTACTCCTGTGTTGGGTGCATACATATTTATGAGTGTTACCTCTTCAGCTTGAATTTTTCCCTTAAGCAGTATGTAGTAACCTTCTTTATTTCATTTGATCAGTCTTGGTTTGAAGTTTAGACTATCTGCAAACAGGATTGCTACTCCTGCTTTTTTTTGTTTGTTTGTTTGTTTTTTGAGGTGCTGGAGCATGTAGTATTTTCCATCCTTTATCTTTTCGCCTATAAGATTCTTTATGAGTTAAGTATGTTTCTTGTATACAGCATATTGTTTGATTTTGTTTCCTTATCCGCTCTGCCAGTCTATTTCTTTTAATTGGTGAATTGAGTCCATTTCCATTGATGGTTATAATTGAAATGTATTGACTTATGATTAACATGTCTTTTACTTACTACCGTTTACTCCTTTTTCTCCTGTTTAATTGGTTGCCCTATTTAGTGGGTTTTTTCTAGACTCATTTGTAAAGATTAGGTCATTATGATCTCCTTCAAAAATATTTTTAAGTAATCTTTGTAGGGTTGGCTTTGACATTATGAAATTCTTTAGTTCTTCCTCATCATGGAGGTATTTCATTTCTTCCTCATACTTGAAAGAGAGTTTTGTGGAGTATAGCAGTCTGGGCTGGAATTTGTTTTCATGAAGGACTTGCAGCACTCTGCTCCATGCTCTTCTTGACTTAATTGTTTGTGAAGAGAAATCTGCCATTATTCTGATGGGATTTCCTTTGAATGTGATGTTTCTTTTCCCTAGTGGCTTTTAGTATATTATTCTTCTACTAGATTTCTGGGATCTTGACTATTATATATCTGAGTGTGTTTTTAATTGGGTTGATGTTATTTGGAGTTCTGTACGCTTTAGTTACCTAAATGTCCTATTGTTTTCTTGTATTTGGGAACTTTTATGCTATTACTTCTGCCCATATTATTTTTATGTCATTTGTATTGACTCCTTCTTTCTCATTGGTTCCTATTAATCTTACATTGGTCATTTTTGCATCACCTTGCAAATGTTGAATTACTTTTTCCTTCATCCTGGCGGTTCTTATGAGATCCTTTCTTACCATTTCACTAGCTGCAACTGTGTCAAGATTTGAAATTCTTTCTTCACTTTCTTTTTTTTTTTAATTTTATTTATTTATTTATTTTCTTGTTTCAGAACCTTTGTTTATTCACTCATTTTTATAGCCGGCTCAGCCTGCCCTGAGGGCAGCATGTGGTGCCGGGCATTGAACCGTGGTCCATGCAGCCACCCAAGCTTGCCTGAGCAGGCACTTTAGACCACTGAGCCATCCTGCCAGGCCCCTTCACTTTCATTTATATGATGTTGCCAGCTTGTGACAGAGATTTTATTTTCCTATATATCTCTTTGAAGCTGTTTCATGTTGTTTCTTTCCCATATTGTTCATTCAAGGATTCTATCATTTTTCTAATCTTCTCTTTTTTTATCGATGTCTTGTTTAGAGGAATGTATTGTCTTTCATTATAGTTATCCTTTTTTTGTTTGTTTGTTTTTCAGAGGTTGTTTCTGCTCTCATTTCCCCCCTCCTTTCTGCAGTTATTCTTTTACTTTAGAACTATTAACTTAGTTATGACTTTTTTACTTCAGAGGTTATTTCTGATCTGATTTGCTCTATACTTTTCTGCAGCTGTTTTTGTTGTTTGTTTGTTTGTTTTGTTTTTTACTTCAGGCTCTAGTAATTCAAAAGTTTCAAAGATTTCTTTTTTAACTTCAAAAGTTACCTCCAATCAGAGTTCTTCTACAAGTGTCTGCATTTGTTTGTTTGCTTCATGAGCTACTAATTCAGAGATTTCGGCTGCTGATTCCCGTTTTCTTCCAACGCAGTGTCCCTGTATTTGTTTCAGGTATATTTGTTCCTTTTCTGTATCATTCTGTACAGCAGTGATCTTTGTTGCAGAACTGTATGCCTGCAGGTTGGTAGGTCAGTCAGGGCTGCTCAAGTTGCATGAGGCCTGGGTGCTGTGTCGGCTATGCTTCCGATGAGCTGAGGGAGGGGGTCTCACTCACATGGAGGGCCTGGCTGCTGGGTTGGCCACCATGTGGGGGAACTTGGGACGTGACAATTTTACTTGATTTCATGTAATAGAAACTTTTCTTTAAAAAGATATAGTTGTAAAGGCATAAGTGAAATCTTATTTTGAAGATAAAATTTAATATTCCTGTTGAAAATTGAAGAATATTTGAAAACCATTTTCCTATCATAAAATTTGGTTTGTTTTCCTTAACTTTCAGGACTGATTTTCTTGTTGAATATATATGATGTGATATTCTGCATACTTCTTCAACATATTCAACAGACTTCTAAAAAGGTGAAATGATATGCCCATGTTATTACATCGCAAAATAACTAAATGGCATTTTTCTATTTAGATTTCTACTCTCTGGAACCCCACATATTTGTCGGTTGTGGTCTTTCTTTGGAGATGGTTGTAACAGCAAAGGATGCTGAATGCTTTCACAGATAACCCTCTGCTCTGTGCTGGAAGCCTACAGAAAAGTATGAATGACATGCATGTGAAATGCTAAGAAGCTAATGAAAGGGATGAAGGAGGACTGCAGCTCCATTAGGCATGAACCAAGCTTGGCAACATGCTTGTTAGGAGGAAAACAGGAGCTTCTGACAACTTGAACAACCTCTTTGGCACATGTTAGAGTGGGTCATCAGCAACACCTGACCCACAATATAGCCGATTTCCTCCAACATGATATCAGCCTTGAGAACACTCCACATCATGTGGATGCATACTGGAAGGCAGGGCTTGTGAAACCATAACAAGAAAGCCTGTGAAATTGTGGAGATGCTGCCTGTGTAGTCTGCAGGCATATCTCTTATAATCTACCTGGGCTGTTTCTCTGCCTGAACTATGAGAAGAATTTGAGTCTTGGGGTTGTCTGAATTGTGAATCACTCCCAGATATCAGTGTTCTGTGTGCTCATGGTCATAGCTTTAAATGTAGAAAATGACTCCGCCTACATCCACTCATTCTTGTGAAATACCTCTGCAGTATTTGTACCAACAAGACCTATTGCAGTAGCTCCCAATGACTTTCAGATTCACTAGCTGTTTTATTGTAGGAAGATGTTACAGAGAATTAAAACCTCTGAGGCATCTCAGTATCTCAGGGCACTATTGTGCAACCCCACAGAGCGCTGATTGCTCTTAAAGCAAATGTGATTACATGTCACCATTAATGGTTTACTGGGAAAGTTTCAGGAGATTCCCAGATTCACATAATACCATTTCCCTCCTTACCTTCCAAGCTCAATTATATTTAAGTTTCAGAAAACACCCATGGTTTCTTAGTCAAAAGTGTGGCACTCTAGTGGCTTCTATGTTCAGGGACACACTTGAATCACATTTCATGGATGACTTACAATTAAGTCGCCCAGGAAACACCACCCTTCCTCACCTTCTGCCTGTTTTCATCAGTGGAGGTTTGCAAGTGCATAAGGAGGAATAGGCAGCAGAGCAATGGAAGATTTCACGGCACATGTCTGGAACAGGAGGGCCAACTTGTGCGAGACTGAACCAGAGAGACGTGGGAAACAGCAACACTGAATTCAGTTCATAGGCCCTCCTGTGTCACAGAACAGACAGTCTCTAAGGTCTCAAATTTCTCACCCCTCTAAAGAGCAACAAGTAGTTCTTTGAGGAAGCTATAAGAACTGGGAAAGATTCTTATGGACAGCCTATAAATAGTATTGCTCTTTATTAGTGTCATGACGAAATGCTTTGAACAGCTGCTAATAATTACAGCTGTAGGAGACTGTAGCAAAAGTGTACATATTGAAATTGTCCAGGTCAAGCCAGCCCTAGAATCTGTAGCCGCCTGCCTTCCAGGGAGGGTAGGAGTAGACAGTAGAGACAGGAGGGATTAGCATCAGACAGTGAACAAATAAAGACAAAGCTGATGGATCTAATGAATTCATATTTTCTCCCAGCTCTCAAAATGCACCCTGCTTATAAGTAAACACTATGTTTTGTAACTTTTCTCTGAAGCCGCATTGAGTTTTACATATCTGTTTCAGTGCTTTTTTCTCTGGTTTGTGGCTTCTGGTCTTTTATTTCTTTCTATTCTATTTTTGATCATGTCTGTGCATTACTAGGTCACCCTGAAGGTAGCACAATTTCTGCTTCCAGATACTGAGGAAATAAATGAATGTTCACATGCCAACCATGTCAGCTTTAGCTGTGTTAGTTTAACTAGTTTTAAAAGTAATCTTTAAAACACAATATCCTCCTGCACAAATAAGGAAACTGAAACCACTTTTACATTTAAAAAAAAAAAAAAGAAAATGAAAGTTTTATAGTAAGGAACTTTGGAAACCAGAAACTGAATAAAGGTGTATTAATCTCTTTCTCAGTGTTGGTATGAAAGATATGTTGGAGAACAACCTTAAGTTAGATCTACAGATTTTGTTTTCTTGTTCGTTTTTCTGTGACTCTATGTATAATAAATTCTAGAGCTAGCACCCCTTTTGCTCTAACCCCAATAGATTTGAGACACGCTTAACTAGCCCAAAGAGAATGTTAGACTAGAAGTAGTCCTAGTAGCTGATCAAATGTGCACAAATGGCCAAGGTAAGAACTTGGGAGCTGCTGTTTCGCACTTATACCCAGTGTGAGGACCACTGCTTCTGCCGATGGAAGACGTAGGTCTCTAACACGGCACGTGCTTCCTATGTCACCACAATGAGCTCTGTATGCTTTCTGATGCAGGTAAACTGCATACTTTGTCTCATGTCTGTAAAATCTTAAAAGTGTTCATCGCAAATTCTCTGGGTAATAAAATCTTTTTCACAAATTCAAAGCCATATCTCTCAATTACAGTGACTTTGTCCTTATGGATAAATGAAAACCAAAACACACTTTTTATGGCCACACCTGGGAGAGCCATAGTATTAGGATTGCTGACAAAAGTCCAGAAATTCTGTTAAGCACTCAAAAATTATAATGTAATCTAACGTAATCCCAAAATGTCATTAATGCTGTGTTTCACAAAATGATTAAAATGTAGTTCTTTCAAAGAAATGAAAATCTGATAAATAATAGGATCTTCTTGATTGAATAACTCACGTGAGCTAGAATGTAAAAAAAAATGTATTATCCTCATGCCAGCAATTTATAAATAAGAATCTATTAGAAAATTAAGTGTTATATATTCATTGTTTAAAAGCTCAAAAAACTTGTGCTAGTTAATTAAACAGACAGTTTTAAAAACAAACATGTTATTCAGAGAAATCTGGCAGCTTATTAATTGGCACCTTAAAACCTAAGTTCACTGTATGGACAAAGTTCATATGCAATACAAAAACAGCTAACCTGAAAAGCTAAGGAGAAGCTTCGCTCTGAATTGTGATTTCCAAATTTCACTGCAGATATTTCACAATTAAAAGAGCTTAGGTGTGAGGAATTGGGCTGATCACCTCAGTTGGTTTCAAATACCATGTGAAAACTTGAACTGAATGGTAAGCATACACTGGAGCCATTATATTGGATTCCAGGAGGCAAACGAAAAGATACAAATCTGATCAAGCCTTCTCATTTCTAGTTTCCTCAGTGTTTCTTGAGATATGCACTTAAAGAACTCAAAATTGTTCTTTGAATTCACTAAGAGGTATTTACAGAGTAGATGACCTTGAGAACCATGGCCTCCATCGCAAAAGTTCAACATATGGTTTGCATTTCTCCCCAGTCACGGTATTTATGCTAGCTATTAGCAAAATGTTTTGTTGTCCTTTTAACTCAAAGTGGGATGGGTGTTATGAGCAGGTACCTCAGTCCAGGTTCTGATCCCAATCCAGAGATCGGAAGAACCAAGACATTGTCCTTACACTGACACATTATCTAAATCTTTTTTCCAGGACTCTTCCTCCTCCATGTTGTTTCTATTTCTCCCCTCTAGCTCTTGCCCCATAGGAGATACCTGTTGTGGGTGACCCATGTTCTAAGGATTTCCATTTGTTAGCCTGAATGATCAATCCCTGCCCATCTTTCTGGGTAAAAAGGAACAAAAAATTTGGGATTTTCAACTTTAGCCATGTTCCTCTGTAGGATGGTGTACAGACTGTAGCTATTATGACTCTTCACAATCCAGAAAGACTATAAACCCAGTTTAAACCCTATTTCAGGTTTTCCCAACAGGAATATCTGAGTAAACAGTGGCACTAACTTCTTAAGTTCACTATAAAGATTAAATACGAATATATCTCTTAGTTAACAAGTAAGGTCAGTGCTTGGGGCATGGTAAATACATTTTGTGTTGATACTGACATTCTTAGTCTTCCCATTTTCAATCAGGAAATCAGCATGTTTTATGCTGTATTGTGGTTTAGGCTTCCACAAGGGGAATAATACAGTATAGGATACACTTTATATGACTATTTTATAATGAATCACCAAAGACTCATATGCAAAGAGTGTAGGAAATCTAGCCACACACTAAAGACCAAAGAATCCAGCTGAGGGCCTGGATCCCACATGGAAACCAAAGGTCGGTGGTGGAAGCCAGAAAGTCTGGGCTAATAAAATGAAGAATCTGTGCTCATGGGCCTGAGAGTTCTCAATTTGATCCCAGAGGCAACGCTCAAACTAAAGACCAGAGTTCCCCTGTAAAGTATCACAGCCATCCGCAGCAACAGTGAGGTCCCAAGCTCTTCCAATGAGGAAAGCTGAGTTCATCAGGAAAGCTGGCATGACAAGGTCCTCTAGCAGAATAACCCGAGTCAGCAGCTCCCCAAAAACTTCCCAATAACTTTTGCAAACAGATTCCCTAACAGCCTCCCATAGGTTTTCTAGCTCTGCCTCTACACTGAACTTGAGGCAGAGAATTTTCAGGTGGGCCTTGCACACACAGCACCGTGCCACTTCAGTTCAGCTGCGTGTAACAAGCTGACCACCAGTTGGCAATCCATCACATGCTGCAATTCCTTCAGAGTGGGCTGAGTATATAATGACTGCTCTTTAAAACTATGAAGCTATATTAATATACTAGCAGAACAAGACGTTAGAGTAACTTCAGGGACACACTTCCCTTAAGTTTTAGTTTAATCTGAAGAGGTACAGAAAAGCAGATATTTGTTTCTGATCAACTATTATTGCATAGTTGAAGTATAGAATTCTATATTCAAGTAGGTAACAAAACAGGTACATTCATGGGCCAGGCATTTAGCTCGGCATTGCAGCACCTACCTGGCAAGCAAGTGGTCCTGAGTTCGATTCGCGGTCCCTGAAAAAAAAAAAACTAGATTATAAGACAAGAAATATTTTAGGACTCCTACTTTTATTAGTTAGTATTCTGTAAAAGAAACACACTCAAGTTAAATCAATAGATGATAGATGCATATAAGGAGACATAAGATAGATAGATAGATAGATAGATAGATAGATGACAAACGGACAGAAAGACAGACAGACAGACAGACAGACAGACAGACAGACAGACAGAGTGAGGTGAGGTAGCTTATAAGAGTAAATGTTCTAAATCCATTGGACAGAATCAGTGCAGTTCAGGCCATCAGGAGAGGCAGATAAAAATTCCCAGTCTGTATGGAGCTACTGCTGTAGTGTATAGGAGAATGTCTTGACCCTTAAGGAAACCATGGTTCTGCCCTTAAATATTTTCAATTGTAATAGGTCTCTCGTACTTCAAAGAATAATCTGCATTACTGAGTAGCAACTGGCTACCATATTGAGAGGTCTACACATCTTCCCAGCCATACCTTAGTTCTTGCTAACTTAAATAACTGAGTGCTACAGACTAGCTGAGCTAACCATCGTACCACTCTGAGGACACATTTTCTGTATTTATTTGTCCAATACCTCTCATAAGTTAGAAATTACTTCTATTTCTTAAAGGAGAAAACTAGTTCTGTGAGCTCAAATATGGCATAGCCACACTGTTTGTAGAGATTTCCCAATCCCCTATTTCCGAGTATTATATATTCTCCAAGATGCAGTAAATCCTTTGAAGACAAATGACTGACTTCCTCACTTGAAATTTTCATACACCCTTCTTGCTCACAACACAGAGCTAGAGAATGAGTATAATTTTATGGCCATTCATCTCATCAAAATAAAGTTCCTTGTCCTTAGGAAGAATTAAGTTGAGAGAGAGGAAAAAAAAAAATCTAAATGGAAAAGGCTAAAATGAAGGGCAGTGGGCCTGTAATCCCAGCACTCAAGAGGCTGACGCAGGTGGTGGATCATTGATAGTTCCAGACTGACCTCAACTATTTATCAAGGCCCTGTCTGAAAAAAAAAAAAAAAAAAAAAAAAAACACCTTGATGTTTAAGCAAATAGGAGTTATCATTCAAATAAAACTTAATTTGGGGGAATATGAAAACCAAGTCACAAAACACCGGGGTTGAGTGACTCCATCCAGCCTCTTTGGCTGATTTATGGGACTCTTAGAAGAGTGCTGACTCCAACGACTGTGATGCCTGCCCAGAGATTGTACAATCTCATTGTAATCAATCTACACTTTTATATTAAAGCAACATGGGCCAGCCAAGGAATCAAACAACATGGTGACAGCCCATCTCCAGGAGCTCCTGTACTCATTAACTTGGTGAATGTGCTATAGAAAGAGGAGACCTCAGCCTCTTCTCTAAGAGAAAATCACTTATGGAATTGGAAATGATGGGAGCAATTCTAATGGAAAAGCTCATTAGCAGGTCATTAACTAGATGAGATTGAGTGTAAGCCTTGTACAGATCAAATGCAGGAGAATAGGCACTGGGATGTAAACAAATTCTTTCACATTATAGTAAAAACCATCTTACACACAATAGATTGAGTGCCTTAGGAAGAGGGCTAGAAGCAGAACCAGTGTGTGGCTGGAAAGAATGAAGACAGCCTGTCACCTACAGAAACGGGGGTTTCTCCTGTCCTGGGACTGTCTCTAAAATTGGCCATGAGATAAGATATTCTCATCCCTTTTTCACTGGGGAGAGGCAGCCATGGTAAACACTGAGCACCAAGAATCCCAGTGAAGAAGAAAATAAAAGTCTTGCAAATAGGTGAATAGAGCCATGGAACCTGGACAGAAGGTCTGGCCTGCCATCCTGGCTCCTTTCACCCGAGGAGGAGGGAATCAAGAGAATATGGGAAGATGGAAGACACTATAGTTGAGGTGGGTGGCATGAGGCAGCTTTCTTGCCAACTAATCTTATTTGAAATATGTGACAATGTCACATGTTTTGTTTTCCTTCTGATAAGCTATTAAAAAGGGTGAATCTTCAACGGTCTCAAATTTGAGCTACTCGCACTCTTCCCACTCCCTGCTCCCTCACTTCTGATCCTTATCAGAAAGTCAGGGACAGCCTGTACCATATTCCATGGAACCCAAATTGAGATAGGAATCTGCCTCCCCTCAAGACACGTGTGGCTCCACCTTTGGTCTGTTCATCCGCCCACAAGAGTCAACCATAGCACTGACACTCCAGCCCATAAATTCCTCAGATGGGTCTTGTGATCACATTTACTTGGAGTTTGGGCTTATCACGATGCTTCTTCACCGTGGTTGGTTTTCCTTTTATCTTGGAATGCATCAGGAATTCAAATCTGAAAATGCAAAGCAGATGCATCTTCAAGATGGAAAGAAGTGGGGGCGGGGCTTGCCAGGTAGCTCAGTTGGTTAAAGCACATGATTCACTGAAGTTACTCAGGCACCAGGGACCACCATTCCATCCCCACCTCCACAGGGAGCATGAGACCTGCCCTTAAGGCAGCCTGAGGCAGTCAAAAAAAAAAAAAAAAGAAAGAAAGAAAAGGAAAGGAAAGGAAAGAAAAGAAAAGAAAAGAAAAGAAAATTTTTAGACAGAGCACAGTGGTGCAAGCCTGTAATCCCAGCTCTTGAAAGGCTATTAACAGGATGATCACTATGAGTCCAATGTAGTAGTAAAACCCTGAACACCCTTTTAGATCCTTCCCTAAAATATAAAAAAGAAAAAAAGAAGGACAGAAAGGCCTGGCGGTGGTGCATGGCACATGCCTATAATCCTGGCTTTTTAGGCAGCTAAAGAGGGAGGAATACAATTCTGAATCTAGCACAGGCACTTGGTGAGATCATATCTCAAGGAAAAATTAAAAATAATGAAAATTTTAAAAATTAACAAAAGTTTGGGATGATGCTCAGTGGTGCAATGATAGATATGCGTACGACCCTGGGTTCAGTCTAAGTATTGAAAAGAGAGGGAGAAAGCGAGAGGAAGGTAAAGAGCTAAGGGAAGGAAAGACAAAGCAAAAGCAGCAGAAAGAAAGGGGCAAGTGCAAAAGGAGAGAAAGGATAAGAAGAAAATAATAATTGAAATAAGGATGAAGGGAGGAGAGAAGGCAGGAAGGAAGGAAAGAAGGAAGGAAGGGAGGGAGGGAGGGAGAAGGGAGG
>PVJA010028217.1:0-27822 GCA_004027025.1 Myocastor coypus | reverse complement strand
CTACAAAAGTGAGCTCAAGGCCAGCCTGAGCTGCATAGTGAGACCCTGTCTCAAAAAGACAAAAAAAAAAGATGTCAGATTGGCCTAAACACTATTTGTTGAATTTCTCCATTGGATGCTATTTGAAAACTTTCTCTATTATCTACCCACCGAAAAACATCCTTGTGGGTTTTTTGATTGATTTTAATTTACTTAGTGCTCTGGCATGCTCCACGTGTTCCACACTGAGACACTGACTGAAACGGTGTGGTGGTACATGTCTGTGATCCCAGCTCTTGGGAGGCTGAAAACAGAAGCATCACTTTGAGCTGGATCTGTGTAGTGAGACCCTGTAGGCTCTGTACTAAATACATTTAAAGAAAGAACTAATTTACTTAGTGTTTTTATTATGTGTTTTTCATTCTCTTCTAACCATCCTGTGTCATATTAAAATGGTTCTTGTAGACAGTGTATCTTACTTTAGGTCTTACTTTACCATGCATTCAATTTCTTTGCTTTATTTTATAAACAATTAAAATGAAATTGCATAACAAAATAATAAAAATAACAGTAATGAATGGACTGTGTGTCATCGTCAGAGGGCTCCCTCAGAGTATAGTCCCCAGGCAGAGGCAAGGGTCACAGAAAGAAGAGATTAGCAGGTGATGCCGGTGCTCAGCTGGTGTCTTTAGGTGGTTTGCATTCACCGTGAGTACCATTGTGGTTAGGTGTGTATAGTTTTATAGTTTGCTTTCAGTTTGTTCTGTTTTTTATTGTTTTCCCTTTTCTATTGTTTTTGGATTATTTGAATTCTGAAAATTATTTCTTGAGATTTTTATTATGCATCTTAGTAAATGTGTTTTTGTTTTCTTGTGGTTTTTGCTGTTGGCTTTTTTCTTCTTGATGCTCTTGAGATCACATGATGCACACAAGCTTGCCACAGCCACTTAGGGGTGATGTGGAGCCCCTTGTGATGGACTGCAGCAACCCTGCTGCCATGGCAGTCAGGCTACTTCACTCTCCATGCCTCTGAGTATTGCATATATTATGTCATATGTATGCTAATTTTTTCCAGTTTTATATATGTATATATTAAAGAACTTAAGAGGAACAATATTCTGTACTATTTATCCAGATATTTACCAGGTCTGCTGTTCTTCCTTCAATCCCAGCATTCCGGGTCTCTTTGTAGGTATCATTCATCTCCTGTCCTTCAAGTAGAACTATTAGTGAATCCTTCTAATTATCTGATATCCCCAAATTTTTTATTTCAAATTCCTTCTTTTGGATGTTTGAGGCCATAGAACTGAGTTAACAGTGGTATTTTAAATCTTTTGATTTGTGTGTTTATAAGAAGATACCCACATTTAAATTGTTCTCCTAGGTGCGATGTGTTGGGGTTTTTTGTTTTTGTTTTTGTGCTTCGGGGATTTTATCTTAGTTTTCAGGGTGATTATATGGTATGTGAGCATGGGCTTGGGTGTTTGGGGTTTGCAGAGTGTCTTGACTCTAAATTAGGTCTTTCGCAAATGTAAGCTTTTCGGGCATAGAAAATGTTTGTCTCATTCTTTTTTTTCCTCTGAGACTGATGACAAAAATTTAGATTTCCATGTATTGTCCCACAGGTACCTGAGACTTTGGTATTTTTTTTTTCAAGAATACAGAATGGTAATAGAATAAAAAAGCATTTAGAGATAATAACAAAATTTCACTAAACAGAGTAATAGGAATTCAACAATGGTTGCTGTATCACATGATGTTATCTTCAGATTAGTTGTTGAGGTTACCAGAAACGTGTAAGAATTGTTTAAGGAAAAAATGGAATAATAACAAAGAAGTTATAAAAAATTCAAAAGAAAAAAATTTAAGCATTTATTGCTCCTTTCAAAAGACAAGCAGAAATTAGCAGTATAATTATCTGAACTATGCTGCATATATACCTAGATATATCTCTTTCCCTTCTTTTTCTGTCTCTCTAACTTTCTTACTTTCTTTCTTCTTTCCTTCCTTCCATTCTTCGTCTTCTTCTTCCTCCCTCTCTCTGTCTCTGTCTCTGTCTCTCTCTTTCTCTTTCTTTCTGCAGAACCAGGGCTTGAACTCAGGCCCTTGCACTTGCCAGGCAAGCACTTATCCTGCTGAGCTATCTCCCCAGTCCTCCCTTCTTTCCTTTGCCCTTTTCTTCATCCCAGTTTTTCCTTCCCATTAAACAAATGCTTTCGTTTTTTAGTATCAATTGTACCTTTCTAATTTCATGTACTCTTTCAGGTTCTCACACCAGGGACAATACAATGTTTACCCATGTGGATCTGATTTGTATCACTTGCCAATATGAGACTCTGGAATTTTGGTTCAATACTCTTTTGTTTGAGAAAAAGAAATAGTACAATTTGTCATCCTTGACATACCTTCCCTCCAAATTTATGTAAAGTGCAGCCAGGGAATTTTTAATTACAGCTATTGTATTTCCTAGGTTTATAATTTCTATTTGGTTCCTCTTTATACCTTCTATTTCTTTGTTGAGGTTCTCTAACTTCTCACTAATTTCAAGAGTATGTGTCTTAAGCTGTTGGTGCTTTGTTTTAATAACTGTTTTTAGTCTTTGGCAATTCTAGCATCTGTGTTATCTTGGAATTGATATTTACTGACTTTTCACTTGTGAATTGCAATGTTTTCCTTGTTCTTCAGATGCTGAAATTTTTGTCCTGGACTTTTGAATGTGTGCATTAGTTAAATCCCAGGAAGATGTATGTTGTTCGTTTGTTTTTGTTTGGCAGAGCATCTGCTAGGTCCGTCTCAGACAGCAGGTTCTGGTCTACTTTCTGTGAATTCTGACTCCACTGCATGCTGTGTTGTAGAAATATCTGTAGAGATAGTTGTAGTAGTGCCTGTGTGTGCTACCAAGTGTCTAGTCTGAGACTTTTCCCTGTGGCTAATTTTGCAAACTGTTGAAGGTCAGATCCATGCAAGTCAGAACTCCTGGCTCAGAGATAGCCCAGAAGTTAAGACACAGCTGGGATTGCTCTCTCAATGGCTCTCCTTCTGATTACCTCAGAACGTTTGTAGCTTCCTGACGCCTTCCTTCCTAGTTCTCTGGGGTTTTAATTTCCAGCTTCTGCCATGAGTTGCATATAGCTTTGTCTCCATCTGAGATCAGGCTGTGGGACAACAGAGACAGAAAGCAACGGGGATTTGTCTCCCTCTCGTGGAACCACATCTCTCTGGTTAGCAAGAATGGCTCCCTTTACCAACAAGTTCTGTGGTTAATGCCATTACCAGGGGATTACCTGGAGCCTGGGAAGGAGAGAGGGAGAAAAATCCAGGGGGACTCCTCCATTCTCTTCCAACCTTAAAAGTTCACCGTCTTGTTCCTTAGGCTGGAAAAAGAATGAGCTTTTTCCTTGGAGCTTCCTTTCGTCTCCGTTTGATACGTACTTCTGGGTGTGTGCTCCTCTGAAGACCGGACAGGCAGAAATGGAGAGAGACAAATGATGATTCATGGTGGTTTTGATGGAGCTCTCATGTTGTTCCTATGCCAGTCCTTTTTCTACCCTCCCTTTCCTTCCTCTCCCCTGTCCTCACCTTCGCTTCTCTCCCTCCCTTCCCCTTCCCCTCCCTTCCCCTGCCCCTCCCTTGGAGTTTCTTGCAAGATCACATCTCAGGAGCAATAGTTAAATGGAAAGGGAGGAACCAAGGGCTTCTCCCAGCTTTCCCAGAACAGAACTTACGTATGTCAGCACTGTGCTTTATGCCAACATCTTACTTGATCTGAAGAACTGTTACCAAACTTATTTCACAGATGAGGAGACCATCCTGAGTAGTTAAGTGATTTCCCCAAAATCCTAGAGGCCATAAACGGTTGAGAAAGAAATCTAAAATTTAAGCTACCTTTTTTCAAGCTTCAGAAAGTGTTTTACTTTTAACCAGTTATACCTGTTATGCCTCTTTTCCTTTCTCACAGTAAAAAGTAAGATGTAAATTACCATTTGGAAGAGAACTATTCAGTTATTCTTTTTTTTTTTTTTAAGAATTTTTTATTTTTATTTTTTCTTGTTTCAGAAATTTTGTTTGTTTATTTATTTATTTTTATGGCCGGCTCAGCCTGCCCTCAGGGCAGGGCTGGCACAGCATGTGGTGCCAGGGATCAAACCGCGGTCCCTACAGCTGCCTAAGCTTTCCTAAGCGGGCACTTTAGACCAATGAGCCATCCTGCCAGGCCCAGTTATTCTTTTTTATGAATCAGGCTTATTTTAACTATATCACTAATTTTTGCAGTCATTTTACTCTAATTAATTTTATCCAGCAAGTATTTACTGTGCTCAGGATACATCATGCTATGTAAGATTCAAAGTTAATTCAAGGCCATGGAGGGCCCTCCTTAGGGCAAGTGCAAATAATAAGTACAAAACAATAATGGCAAAAGATTTTTTTTTATAAAAGACATTTTTAAAAGTCACAAAGGATGATAGGAATTTGAGGAAGGAAATCCTGATTACTTCTAAGTAGGGAAATAAAGGAATTCCAGCTGAGTGGGTGACACCCACCTGTAATCCCGGCACTTAGCGTGCAGAGGCGGGAGCGTGGCCACAAGTTCCAGGCCAGCTCGAACTACGTAGTAAGTACAAATCCAGCATGGGCTAGATAGGAGACATGTCCAAACAAGAAGGAAAAATTACAGTATTTCCACTTGTAAAATCAAAAGAAACTCCAGAGAAAGCATTTGCCTACATGCAAGTCAATGCCACAGTAGTTTTCCTAGTGCCAGTGCTTGTCCCCAAGCATTTCTTATAATGTCACAGGCAGGAGAATCTTTTCATGTGTGTCTGCTTGCTTCCCTTCAGTCCCTAAAAACAGCATTTTGACACAGGATAAATTTCAAATAATCCCTTTGGTCAAGACTTAAATAGGTCAACATATTCCCATATGGCTCGTTGATAACCAAGATTGAAGGAATCAGAAGTGACTTTTATGAATTATATTACACATGTAGGATTTTAAGTTAAAATAAATTTTTTTCTTTCTTCAGGAAAGAGACATTTGTTTGCATCGGAATTCATGAAGGTGACCCGACCTGGAGAAAGAAGTATTCACTGTGGCCCTGGGGGTCTTGTGACAAATTAGTTCCTGCAGAGGTTGTATTCAACCCTGAAGAATGGGTTAAACTCACAAAAAACATCTACAACTGGACTGAAGAGTATGGAAGGTAGGAACAACAGTTTTATTTTTAAGCATAAGCTAGAGGTTGTTTACCTAAAAACAAAATACCTTATGAGATGTCTTTTAATGGTTTTTGCATGCTTTTTTTATTAATTATTAAAACTATTTGCTACCTACAAAGAACCACAAAACAAATACAGAAAGACGGCGTGTCCTTTTTCTGTTCCTGTTTATAGAATGTTGGGAGACGGAGAGAGGCACTGTTGAGTGCATGCCTCAGTAGTCACTTGTGCGACAGCTGTGTCCAGGCCCTGTGAAGGTGCTTGGTCCCCTGCCCACCTCAGCCTTTACCCCAAAATTTGAAGGGGCTTACTCCCTGGTTAAGGTCTCAGAGGCACTTGGTGGCTCCTGGCGGCATCCACACACGTGGTTTGTTGTGTGCTTTTTCCTTCAAGATTGGAAGGTGCGAGCCAAGCACATAGCTCAGCAGGAGAATACTTGCCTACTTGCCTAGCAAGCGTGAGGCCCCGTCCCCAGAGCTGCCAAAGAAGAACTGCTACAGGTCATTTTTCTGTAGGAAAGACTGAATTTGGGTACATTTTTCACATCTGTTGGTATCAACCTGGTTATGTTTTGGGAGACATTTCCAGTCTACCTGTAGGCCCTTCTATTCTCTCCCATATGGAAAATGAGTCACCATCTAAAGAAATGGCCCGTTATCTATCAATCTGTTAAATTATGAATTACAGTATTTAAAGATTACATAACCCACTGCAGTGATGGCGAACTTTCTAGAGACTCAGCGCCCAAACTGCAGCCCCAACCCACTTACCTATTGCAAAGTGCCAACACTGCAATTACACTTGAATACTGACATATTTTCGTCTAGAAGAAACAACTCATCGACTTGGCTCATATGCTGCCAGAGAGGGCACTGCCAGCCCATTGTGGCGCTGTGCCATCCATTTGCCACCACTGATCTATTGCTTATAATTTAAGAACATGAGGCCAGACCACCTGGACAGATGCCGTGTAGGTTTGTGTGAGTCTGCTTGAGTGTGCTTGATGTGTAGATTTATGTGTAGCAGCCAGGGCCAGGTGACAAGGCCTGCGTCAAGTGTGTGTGGCCTGCAGAGGGGGCAGAAAATGCCATCCTGGATAGGCTGAAGAATGCCGTGTCATCTGCCACCTCCCTTCGGTCAAAGAAGAATCAGCAAACTGCTCTTCCAGCAGCTCCAACAGGGTTCAGCAGAGCTGAGCGTCCCCTGCAGCTTCTCCTTGGCACTTCACTGGGTCCCCAGGGTGACCTGCACCTCACCTCTGCCACCTATGGCCATCTAACGGCCTGAGGGACAGAGCCTCCTGAGCCGCCAGCCTCTCCCATTGGTTCTTTTTCGAATCCTTCAAGGCTACAGAGCTCACATGCAGATCACGAGCCCATTTGCCAGAAGCCTTAGTTCCTCACAGTTCAACCGGTTTTCAGTTTGGTCACTATCCGTGGTTATTCGAGGCACTGCTTTACTAGTCTTGTAAAATTTTAAGATGAGCGCCTGACATCACAGTGACAAATGGCTGCTAGAAAGCTGCTGTCTCTCTCGCACCTGCAGGTTCGGTCCCTCTTCTTGGGAGTCTGTGGCCAATGAAGAGATGTGGCAAGCAAGGTGACTATTCTGCGTTTGTTCCTTTCAGTCTCTCTTAGGCATACCGAGAAGTAACCTGTGGCCCTTTGCATTTTGAAAAGACTCAAAACACACTAGCAGCTATTTTCTTCGAGGCGTGTAAACAGTCTCATTTTGTCTTCACAACCATGCGAGGTTGCTGACCTCCCCTTTGTGTAAAAGGGCAAACTGGAATGGAGAGGGCCAGGCTGAGGCTGCCTGCTATGAGAACCAGAGTCTAAGCTCACGTCCTCTTGACTTGGAGCACCCTGAACTCCTGTGCTTCCTGTTTCAAGTAAACCGGAGTGAGCAAGTGAGACTGAGTCGAAGCTTCTTGTGCCACCCGTCTCTGTCACAGTGTGCCAGTGGCTGTTCAGCTGGCACCTATTTAATGCTTCCTGGAAATCGGGCAGCACACTACGTATCCAAGCTATGTGTGTTAAGAAAACACAATTCCCACCCTGATGGGGCTCTGGTCTGATGGTGCACACTAGCATAGAACCGAGAGGTCACACTGTTAACGCAATGGATGCTGGGCTTGCCTGTCATCCAGATAAAGCTGGCACTGTCCTGCGTGGACCACTGCGTGGTGACGCTGCTGCTTCCCCTATGTAAGTAATGGAACAACTTATACTAGCAGACCCTGACCTGAACCCGAATGTACAGGCCCTAAGTAGTACAGGCCGGAGGCCTTTTACATCCAGAGTGCTGGGCTACAGAAACACGCCGATGCCCAGTTCTCTGCCAGAGAACTGAGTGGCAGTAGAAAGGGCTTTTGTAAGCTTCGAGAGGCTCATAGTCAACTGTCAAGAAATACAGTTTAAATATGTCCTAGTTACTCCTCTCTCGTTGCTGGGACAAATACCCAGCACCCAAAATGAAGGAAGGAAAGGTTTATTTAGCTCACAGTTACTGGAGGTTTCAGTCCATACTTAGCTGGCTCCAAGGCAGAGGGGCACATGGCAGAGAGCAGCAGTTCATGGCAGCAAAGAGCAAGAGAGCAAGGGAGGAGTAGGCAGCTCAAGCAGCTAGCTGCTCTTCCTTCCTTACATTGAAATGCAAATCACCTGCTCCAGGGGAGGGGCAGCACCCATACCCACAATAATCAGTCACAAACTCCAGGAGCTGCCCCTTGACTGTATGAGGCTTTGGGGCAACACTATACATAAACCATAACACAATATAATGTTAAATAGGTACACAATGGTTTGTGCTATAATGTTTATTAAAAAGTCAGAAGGGGAACTGGGGAGATAGCTCAGTGGTCGAAGCACCTGCCTGGCAAGTACAAGGACCCTGTTTTGAGCCCTAGTACTACATGCCATGCCAGCCCAAAACCGTGGGCGCACTAAACTGGCCATGGTAATGTACACCTGTAATCCCAGTACTGGGGAGGCTGAAACAGGAGGATCACCACGAGTCCAAGCTGCATAGCAAAACCCTGTACCAAATAAATAAATACAAAATAAAAATAATAAATAAAAATAAAAGGTCAGAAGCAGCACATCTCTAGGTGCCAGTCTAGCTATATGGATAGACACTGAAGACCTGATCAAGATAGGCTGTGTGTCAGCGCGGTTGTTCTCTGTGATTGACTGCAGGAGAGTGGAGCAGAAGTCACATAAGAGAACCGTGCAGGTCGTTATTGGGGTCAGTGTTGATTTAATTGGTGTGCTGAAGGCAGCCTGAATGAGTTCCTGTGGTCCGAGCCGTCGTTGTGGCCTAGTCCAGGGCTGTATGCAGGAAGCACAGCCCTGCTGCGGTGGCAGCCTAACATTAATGCACATCTGGACGGGAGCAGCAGTGCTGCGAGGTGTGACGCTTCATCCTGACAGATGTGGTATGCGTGTGTGTGAAAGAATGAAAAATAATACAGTAAATAAAGGGTGTGATATATATCGTATTGGTGGAAAATCTAGAGCAGTTAGTCCTGGACGGAAATGAAGGATACAGCTGTAACGAGAGGTCCCACTCCCACCGCAGGATGAAAACCCCGTTCTTCATCTTCAACCTGGCGGAAACAGTGACTGTGCCTTCAGATGTGAAAGCTCGGCTCTACGCCCACGCATATAATGTAGGTTCTTCCTTTATAAGAAGGGGTCTTGGGTGGGAAGTGGCAGCCGTCGTTTGCAGAGGAGAGGGTGTGTAGCAGCTTTTGTTTCCAGCTTAGTTTGGGCATTATAAAGCAGTATGTGAGGGAAAATGTTCTGTGTTCTCACACTGTCTGAAGCAAATGGCCATAGTAGACAGAGTACTGTCTGTCTGCAGGATGTCTGGTATCCCACAACTGCTGACCTTACATACGTGCATGTAATGCCTACCTAAAACAGTAGGCAGTTCTGGCAAGTTAGCCTCTGTGCGTAAGCCCAGACGCTCGCTGGCTGTACTTGAAATGAAAAGGCCATGGCTAGCTGAGATTTCATGGGCAAAGGGTTTACAGAGTGATGCTGTCTCCTACTTGTAGCCTCACAGAGCTGAGTGAACGTTCCCCAAGCATAGCACCCCTCCAAGGCCCTTGTGCAGATCCTGTCTTTAACCAGAAAGGGGCACGTGGCTGGAGGCTGCCCCATCTCTGCCTGCCAGTGATCCATAGCACTGGGCTCTTGGGCTCCTGTACACAGTCTTGGAGGCTGCTATACAGGAAACACACACCCTGGCCAAGCTCGTGGACACAGACACCAGAACAGTGTGTGGGAGCGTGCAGTCCTTCTCTCTGGACTGCTGTGAACCAGCTTCATTTGGGGCTGGGGCAAAATAGCGTGGTGTCTAATAGGTGTGACTAACTGTACTCCTGAACTCAGATCC
Source organism: Myocastor coypus (assembly GCA_004027025.1). NCBI lineage: Eukaryota > Metazoa > Chordata > Mammalia > Rodentia > Myocastoridae > Myocastor > Myocastor coypus. The sequence goes on along the minus strand of PVJA010028217.1, from coordinate 18,226 downwards.
TGGCCTTTATTCATTTGTTCTCTACTCCCTGAGTCCCCACCCCCGGTAGCACACACTGTGTCACAGGCAGACATTTTGTTGCTGCTATCAAGAAAGGTAACGGTAGGGGCCCGGCGGGATGGCTCAGTGGTCTAAAGCACCTGCTTGGGGAAGCTTGGGCGGCTTCAGGGACCGCGGTTCGATCCCGGGCACCACATGCTGCGCCAGCCCTGACCTCGGGGCGGGCTGAGCCGGCCATGAAAATGAGTGAATAAACAAAGGTTCTGAAACAAGAATAAAAATAATAAATAAAAAAAATAAATAAAAAAAGAAAGGTAACGGTAAAAGGGAAGCAAAGGCCAGTTCCTTGGTGACAGTGCAGGCCTGAGTGTGCAGAGGAGCTGTGGGGCAGCGCGGGGCCGAGCCAGCTGGGCTGGGTGTCACTGGGCTGTTGTCTGAGTGACCAGGATACTCTCGCCAGACAGATGGCAGAGCCAGGAAGCCAGAGGAGGAGGTGGGCATCCATCCGGAGGAAGCCACGGGAGCGTCCCTTGGGGGCAGACTGGCCCTCAGTGCCCGCCCCATGGGCCTGGCAGGTGGCAGCGCAGGTTCTTGGCCACTCCCACTCTGCCATGTGCTGTCAACCGTGAATCATGTGACCTTCCAAGGCCTTGATGTTTTTCTTTATAAAATATGAATGTTAAACTGTAAAAAAAAAAAAAAATAAAAAATAAACTGTAAAGCAATAGCTCTCACATCCTGCCCATGTCACATTTCCTCTCACTTCTAGTGCCTTGTAGTTCTAGGAAAACAAGCAGGCTCTGAGACTCGCTCATATTTCACACTCCTATCAGTGAGGTCTTGCGTGCCCGCTCTCAGCGGGCCATGCCGAAGCTTCCCAGTGGCTCTGGGGTCCCTGTGTGCTGGGAGCTGTGCCCTTTTCAGTGAACTCGGACTTTCCACATCTTCTGCTGTAGGAAGCAGACATCTGTAGGAGGTCTCCAGATCTATGGCAGTATTTATAGGACAGGCGAGGCCAGTAATTTGGTGGGTCAGCCCAGACCCACCGTGGTACTGGTTCTTCAGGAACATTCTTGCTCAGTGTTAAGGACATTTGGCCTGTTGTCCCACTTGGTTGCTTGCACATGAAGTTCAGATGGTACTAAGTTTGGGTATAGCAAGGAGTAGCCAGCTCCCTGGGAAACACTGAGTCAGGCATGGATGTCCCTGGGAGTAGAGAACGTCCCACTAAGACCGGTATCATCATGACACACGGAAGAGGAGATGAAGCTCCCCATGACGAGAAATGACTGCTTCTCAAGATGTAGCACAGGTGCTTACCAGGTCACTAGCATTAAAATTCGCTAATGCTGCCTAAACCACAGAATGTTCTAGAAAAGAGCAGAGTAGTAGCTGATCCCTGAAGGTTGTACCAGTTCACAGTGAGCTTCTACCTCGCCTGGACATTTGGGGGAACAAACACTCGAGGAAGCACTACCTTGGCTAGGATGGTGAAGCTCTAGCCCTTTCTGCATGTCTGCTTTGTGTGGGCACCTGCCATGTACCTGCTCCTCAGAGGGAAGCCGGGGGCACAGAGAGGAGACAGCTTAGCAGGGCGAGGGAGAGAAACTGTTTACCACGGGTCATGGCAAGAGGCTAACCTGGCAGAAGACAAGGCGGTTTTTCATATGTTGTAAAACTCAGATAACTATAGAAAAGTTGCTTTAAAGTCAGCTTGAAGGGACTGGCAGGATCGTTCAGCAGCCTAAAGTGCCTGCTTAGGCAAGCTTACGCAGGCACAGGGGACTGTGGTTTGATTCCTGGCACCACATGCCATGCCAGCTCCATCCTCAGGGCAGGCTGAGCCAGCCCCCCAACCCCCTGCAAAAGAAAAAAAAAAAAAAAAAAAAAAAGGTCAGCTTGAAGCAAAGACATACTAAAATGATGTCTCAACAGGGCTTGTAGAGTTTTGGACAGGCACACTTTTGAAATCTGTGTGCATTTCTCTGCTCTGGAGTAGGAGGAGCTGGAGAAGTAGATAATGTAGTTGGTCCCTTTCAGCTCAGTGATTTCAGGAGTGTAGTTCTAACTCAAAACCTTGTGGCCCATAGATGGCATCTTGCTGTGTGCAGAGGCTGTTAGGATGTTCGTGGGACTTCACAGTCCCCACGAAGGCTGCAAAACTCAAGAAGCAAGCATCAGGCTCTGCGTTGACTTTCCTCTGCTTTTTGTTTATGTGTTAAATTTTCATGGGTTTCCTTTCTTCAGTATGGAAAATTATACCTGTGTCCAATCAATACTATCTGATGTGGGAAAATCAAAATTCTGGATTTCTGTGGCAAAGTTCTGTCAGAATTGTAAATGATTTACCGTGGTGGTGCACTTGAAGAGTATCTCATGCTGGGGCTGCTTCTTACCTTCTTTGCGGCCTCCTTCAGGATGAGGTACTTCGGATTGTTCTGTTGGCCTTACCATTGTCTTTAATGTGCAGAGAAACTCATGTAAATAACATGGGACAAAATTTAAATTCCCTCCAGCTCTTTTGCCACACAGGCTTCTAAAGGAAGCTATTTTTTTTTTTTTTTTTCTCCAGCAGCTAAATTTAGAGTTTCAGCCTCTCTGCCTGTTGAGTAAATAGCTTTCCACGAGTGAGAGCTAAATCCCTTTCCCAGAACATCTTTCTGGAGGAAGAGCATTTTGTCCTGACACAGTGTGTGTCAGATTCCTCCTGCAGCCCCCGAAAACCCCAGAAGCAGTTTTAGATGAAGCATATTTGCCTCCTGCTACTGTAATAATTACAGTAACATCCTGCATTTTCTGCATGGCCTAGCAATGATTAGATTTTTACTGTAGGCTGCTTGGCTTTTTTTTTTCTTTTGTGCTATCAATTCCTCTATGTTTTCTGGGGTTGTGAGGTGGGATGAGGCTAAGTCAAGGGATAACAGCAGAATACCAACATTTTTGCTGTTTTCCAGCTTTATAAGGAGATTGTCTATTTACGGAAGGAACACCCAGTGAACTGGCACAAAAACTACGCCATCGCCTGTGAGCGGATGCTGCACTTTCCCGAGAGAGGCACGAGTACCGAGGCCCTGTTGTCCGAGACCATCAGACATTTTCGTCTCTATGCTCAGAAAGCACAGAACGACCCACAGCTCGCTGATATTTTAGCTGCTCTCAAGGACCTAAGAAAAAAACTGCAAAGTCTGAGAAATATGAAAAATGTCAGAGACAGCAAAGTGTGAAAGACCTGCTCATCATTCAGCTTCCAAAATTGTGAAGTCTAGAAGTTTTTCCCTTAAGAAAAGAAACTGCAGACTAAGTTACTACCCAGATATAAGTAACCTGGTACAGCAGCACTGCCTAATCAGTGTTGAGTGACCAAGATGTAGCTTTTATGCAAAATTCTGTTGAGCTGTCCTTACCAAATTAGCATTTCTGTGAGCAGCTTTAGAGAGGATACCTTTCTACCTGCCTTCCTACCTAGCACTGCCGCCTTTCACCAGAGGACCACGCCTGACTCCACTTTAGAAGAGAGTGAGTGGTTTTCATTTAACTTCAACTACTGACCATGAACCTTTTAAACATCATGCTTTTGGGATCAGCTTTATAGGTTAAATTCTTAAAAGTCTTCACACCAAAGAGGTTTTGCTTCCTGAAAGTGAAAATTGTTAAAAACCGAATCATGTTTTGCTTCAAGTTTAGAATACTTTTTTGAAAAAAAGGAACTGTTATTATTACATGTGACAACCAGAAAGTGTGCACCAAGGATGTAATATTCTGAAAATGTTGGAGTTGTGTTGTCTTAACTAGTTCTCCACAGTCACTAAAAACAAAGCTTAATTTGGTATACAAGCTGGCAAGTCAAAAACATTTCGTATTTATTTAATTTTACATTTATATTTTACTTCTACTTAGACTCACACATCTAGACCCAGTGATTAGTAGGTTCCTGCTGCCCAAATACAAAAAATGTGTGTGTGTGTGTGTGTGTGTGTGTGTGTGTGTGTAGGGGGTAGGGGATGGGGGTAGGAGGTAGGGGGATGGGTGGTTCAAGAAATTAATTTCTGTTACAAGCATCTTTTATACCTATTACTAAAGAGAACATAGTAAGAAATGCAAATAATAGTTCTTTATTTATTATGACAGTTAATTAATAGCAACCTGTTTTAATGAATAAAGTCACTCAGAGTCCTTCAGTACTTCCTAAGTAGAGGCCCGAATCTGTAGGGATTCTTTCTCCCGATTGTGTGGCTCCTAGACTCCAGGCACTGTATAGGCCCCTGTATAGAAATGCTCACTAATGAAGAGGGAGGGCTAGAAGCTTGTCTGCATTCAAAGATCACTGGTGAGTCATTCAGCAAGAAAAGGCCCCTTACCAGGAATACTCACAGTTCCGTGGCATTGTACTAGCAAAAGGGTCTGATCAAAGGTCTCCTGCGGAGCTTGCATGGTTCCCTTTCATACTACGACCATAATTAAAACCACTAATTCTCTTTTAAAATGCTGCAGGATGCCATGTAGGCATCTGTCTGGAGTGTCCTTTGTGATGTCATAAGCTGTTAAGGACCAGTGCCGAGGGCTTTTGAACGAAATGCCAGTCATGAAGGTGCTTCAAGACAAGGGTGCCTCTAAAAGCTTGACAGGCCTTGACTGCACAATTCGAGCTGAATTTGCCCCTTGTCAGCTGCCAGTAAATAAATCTCAAAGGGGGAAAAGCTGAAGTTTCATTACCTGATCCATGGGGCTTTGTTGGTTTTGGCATCACACAGGGGAAGCTCTTGCCCCTCCATTCTCTGCATTTGAAGATGTCCATTGGAGCCTGCAGTGCCTGGACAGGGTTCAGAGCGGAACCTTTTGAAGAGTGTCAATAGTTGTAACAGTTCAGCTGTTAGGAAGACAAATAAATGGAGGAGCTCATTAATCCGCTTTTGGCTCTCAGTGCCTTTTGCCCTTTTATCACAGCCTTATTAGGCTCCTACTCATCTTGAACCAGAAAAAAATGAATTGAAGTTGTTGAGTGCTAATTGGCAGAGACTTTTAATCATGGGCCAAGAACTTTCACTGACTTGAAAGTAACTTCTCCACAGGGAGGAACCCAAAACCTGGGTTCCCTTAAAACAAAAACCTGTTGAAGTTCAGCGTGGTGTTAAAAATTTAAGGAAGCGTTGGTAAATTGTCTAAGTGTATCCATTTGAAAGAAATTATGGCAGAGTATGATTTCCACTTTTCTGGGGGGACAATGGACAATAAAATGAAAATGATCCCTAGTTGTGTGTTGTCTCTATTGGTTCGGAAATGAGATTCATGTCTGAGTTGACCGTGCTGTTTTGCACATCTACACAGGATTCCTCTGCGTCCACGTATGAGGTGTCTTAAAGTGCCGTATTAGAAGTGGTATGTCCTAGTCATGGCCTTGGAAGTGGCACCGAAGGCCTCTTTTTGATACCCCTTCTTTTTCAGTGTATCTCTGCAGTGGAGCTCCTTGTCTGCATGGGCTTTCTGTGTTGACTGTTGTCAAGCGGTGCATGGATTATTATGGTTTTGTATGGCAGTGGCTTTGGGCCATGCTCTTTGAGAAGGCAGTGATAAAGTCTAAAGTAGATAAAACTGTAATTATATTTAAATTTCAAAAAAAAAAAAAAGGCAAGTGAAAAACAGTAAGCTGAGCTGAGGTAGGGATGCAGGGCCTCGATCCTGTGTTCACACTTTGCAGAACCCCCTCTCTCTCCCTTTGTACAGCACTGAGGGAGCTGCTCCCCCACTTTCTCTTGGCGAGTGCACAACACCGTAAAATAGAAGGGGGTTCTTTAGTTCAACTTCCCGTTGTTGAGGAGGATGTGAAGAAGATGCCTTCTCATGCGGGATTTGGCCGGCATCCTCCGAGCAGTGTCCCAGGAGGGCTGTGGGTTGGCAGGATGACAGGAACCCCACGAGGCCAACTTCTGCCTGGTCTTTGGCCTGGGGAGCAAGTGGGAGCCAGCAAAAGTCTGGCTTCCCCCATGCCACAGTGCCCTGCTGCCCTGGCACGGGGCTGCTGAGCCTGAGGGCCAAGGGAGGCCACCGTGGCTTCAGACCGCCCAGCGAGCCCAGCTGTGTTTGCCTGCTCCCTGCCCATGTGCGTTGTTCTTGGTGTCCACTGCCCTTGTTTCTTTGTTTTCTTAGAAGGACACCTTTCATGCAGCAAAATGGAAAGAAATCAATGGCTAGTGTAAAAAAAAAAAAAAAAAAAAAATTAAAAGCTTACATTAGAAATGATGAAATGCTATTCCTGCCCACATTCTTAGTGCTTTCTAATGATGGAACTGTGATATTTAACTTTTAGGATATTTGACGACAGCCCATTTTGAGTCTTAAGGTTACTGTTATGCTACCTTACAGAAAATGTGAAATCATCACACTAGAATGTGAAGAGATTGTTTAATCTGACATTTAAAAGTTAAATAGGGGCCTGGCGAGATGGCTCAGTGGTCTAGAGCCCCTGCTTGGGAAAGCTTGGGTGGCTTCAGGGACCGCGGTTCGTTCCCCGGCACCGCATGCTGCGCCAGCCCTGCCCTTGGGGTGGGCTGAGCCAGCCATAAAAAAATAAGTGAATAAACAAACAGAGGTTCTGAAACAAGAAAAAAATAAAAATAAAAGTTAAATAGTTGGGAGTCCTTGATCATAATTGTCATCATTCTTCTTCAAAGTTAAAATAGGAACGCTTTTGATATTCAGGAGAAGTTTTAACTCCAAAGGTTGAAAACAATGCTATTTCACCAAATTCTTCTGTTCCACCTTACTTTGGGTGTATTTTATAAATGCAGGGTAGCCACTAAAAATTCTGCTCTTCTCTCTGGCTCCAAGTGTGACAGCTCAACAAAGAAAATGATTGCCACCTGGGAAGAGATTCACACCACTTCACTTAACATCAGATTTTGTTGTGGATGTCAAACCACCATAAAGTTCATACTGACAAACTGGTGCTGTGTTCAGGGTGCTAGGACAATCCAAAGGCCAGGGTCCTGCACCACGGCCAGGGCAGACACAGAGCTGTGCCCCGCCAGTAGAGCTCAATGAAGACGTCGCGTCAGCACCCTCAGAAGGTCCGCTTGACTGGACGTGCATGATGTTTTAAACAGCTCCAGGGAGAGTGCGAGGGGCTTTCGGGAATATAGGAAAGTAGCTAATAGGAGGAAATCCTAAAGAAGATCTCCCTCTCTCCCCCGGCTCAGAAAAAGGGAAATCTGTCAGCGCCTCACTGATGTACTGCGCACGCAGTGGGTACTGCGTACTGACAGGGCTGGGTCCCATCCTGTGGAAGGAGGGGCAGCATGAAGTTCTGACACTGGGAAAATGAACCCAGCTGTCACCGGCCTCTCTGCAGAGTTCTCTCTTTTCTGCTGTTCTAAGATAGGGGTGAGTTTGAGTTTTCAGTAACACAAATGTTGTCATTTGTGAATGTGGAGTTGGTAAGGCTGAGACAGTTGTAAAGATGACAAACACAAAGGCAAATGAAGGCTGCTCTCCTCTCCCAGGACTCAAATTTACAGAGCAGCCGGATAGCACGAGTCTTTCTGGGCCTCATTGCCATTAGGTGAGGCTGGTGTTGAAATATAGAATACCTTGCGTGCAGTGTAAGTCATATAAGGGGAGGAGAGGTACCGCAGATGGGCGTGGAATACTGTCTTTGTACTGGAAAGTTTATTATAAGTTACCTGTGATAGACTAGCAGAGATTAGGAGTTATGTACTGTTTGGGGGGAAAAAGTCACTATCATCTATTTAAAAGTGTTATCTGACAGAAGTTATTTTGTAAGCCAGCCTTTAAAAAGGGATATTTGAGATTTCTCTTAGTGGAAAATAACATTGCCTTAAGATGTTTGCACCACTGGAAGTACCCTTGGTACCTGTGGTTTGGTTCAGACTGAAAGAACAACTCCGGGGCCCGGCTGGATGGCTCAGTGGTCTAAAGCGCCTGCTTAGGAAAGCTTGGGCAGCTGCAGGGACCGCGGTTCAATCCCCGGCACCACATGCTGCGCCAGCCCTGCCCTCGGGGCGGGCTGAGCCGGCCATAAAAATAAATAAACAAACCAAAGTTCTGAAACAAGAAAAAAAATAAAATAAAAAATATATTTAAAAAAAAAAAAAGAAGAAGAAGAAGAAAGAACAGCGCTGCTAGGAGCTGAGACCCGGTTGGTTGCTCAGTCTGAGGAGAAACCCCTGGCCCAGAACCACAGGAACCTTGGAAGGCGAGACTCCACTTCAGGCGCTGGGGCGCCGAGACAGTTGTGCACCCAAAGGTGGCAGCAGTGGACCTGGGGAGGCTGGAGAGGAGGGCAGGAAGCCCACCCCCACGGCGCTTTCATTCAGTGACCCAGCTGGGAACCCTAACCTCACCCTCACCTGAGCTCCTGTGGGAGCCAGTTCTCACCAGGCAAGCTCATATGTCCCACAGTGACTAAGGTCACTTCAATGACAGTTCACCAGGTCCTCTTAAAGCCAAAGAATAAAGAATGCAAAGCATCTGAGTACTAAGGCTGATACTGTTTCATGAAACATGTATATGCACATGTATATTTATAACATCTTTTCTACTGCATATGTGTGCTTATGTATAACACACATAAGCCTATAATTGTATTACTAGGTCACAATACAAAATGTATTTTTATGATGAAGCAAATTAAAAAGTGAATTTGAAAGCCACTGGCTCAGAAAACTAATACAACAGGGTTTGTAAAGGATCATCCAGTATTAACTATTGCAATTAGTTCAGTTGAACACATGAGGAAACCAAGTTGTGTAGTAACTTCAATAATGTCACACACCCAGGCCGTAGTAGAACCAGTACCACAACAGGAGCTCTTGCTCAGGCTGCTACATCCTGTGCCCTTTGGAGTTCCACTCCATAGCATGGTAATGTCTTCAAACAATGCTGCCATGTTTAAATTACCATCAACATTTTTAGACATAAGTGGTGTGTGAAATCAAAAACTGTCATAGGAGATTGGTTAAAAGCCATACCCAAGTTCTTTCTTGCCTTCTTCCAACCCTTCAGAGTATAATTTTCCCCCTTTTCCTTTTTAGAAAGGACCACATTGTATCCCTAGTTTTTGTCTGAGAATTTCCCCACCTATTCTGGACTTAGAAAATACACACCCAAATTAAAGCGTTCTAGCATGGTAAGAAAAAAAGTCACTTTGAAATCTAGGAATTTATTAGCATAAATTACATTCCAGCTGAATCAGAGGCTGGCAGCTCCATTTGAAAAGCGTTCTCTAGTCTATGTTTCTCCCTCTTGGAGCCAAGGTCCAGACACAACCACAAGAAGACCTTGTCCACTCGCAGGACATCTCTGGGGTTGGAATTAGACTTTGCCTTCCATGAGCCAAGATGGCGGAGGCGGTGCTCCGGACTGCTGTCCTTTCAGCCCCTTTGGTGGCCTGGTGTCCTAATTAGGCACAGTTCTGGGTATAGGTAAAGCAGTTCTTTCCAAATTAGCCTCTTAAATCCTAGATATAAAAATAGTAATAATCACGATTATTATAGGGACTACGTGACGTTTGTCATCCACTGATTGCTTCAGGGATTTGAAATCACCTTCATTTCCTTCATTGTCTCTCAGAACTGGAAGTAATTTGGCCCCGAGAAGCAAGTGAATCTGGTGTCTCCGAGTCACAGCCCTCACAGACGAGCTTACACATGGTGTGCATTTGCTAAGGGTATAAGGAAGGCCTGCTCGCAGGGTCAATCTGATGGGACAGTACTTCCGGTTCCACCCCTTCCCTTGTGAACAAATAAACGCTGCACTTGGTTCCAAGAGCCCAGTCCTGCTGGATACTGTCAAGTTAATTTGCATTGTGTAAAGGTGGGGTCTAGACAAAAACCACACAAAACTAGCGCGGGTTTCAAGGCAGTCCCTTGAGATTCTGATGTTAATCTGTGACTATGGGATTATTATTATTATTATTATTACTATTATTATTATTATTGCTGCACACTGCACTGCCCACGCCTCTGCCAGCACCTCCGCGTCATCCCCGGCCGCGCACCTCCTCCCACCCAGGGGCAGCCTCGCAAGCTCAAGCCTCCCTGCCAGGGCTCACAAGCCCCCGGTGCAGGCTGGTCTGGAAGGCGCAGGCCTTTTCGGAGTCGCAGCAGGAGCAAGGAGAGAGCGGGCCTGCAGAGCCTCGCACCCTGGGTCCCTCCTTGTGGGGCCGTGACAGTCGCCGCAGTTCCCACCGCCCAGCCCTGGTGCCTGGGCAAAGGCTCCTCTTCCTCCCTTGCTCTTCTCCGTGAAATAAATCTTCAAAGCCTCCTAGTGCGATGCTTGTCTCTTAGCTGTTTAAAGATGTCCTCAATCAGTACACATCTGGAAGCTCCAAATGATCCCACTTAAATTACAGTAATTATAAATAATGTGTTAAATTAGATGGATAACCAAAGAGAAGAACCAAATGAGCTCCGAACAGATGGAGGAGTGGGTCAGCTTCCTCTGGCAGGGAGTCTGCGTGTGTTCAGTCCACGGCGGCCCTGTCCGGGCCCAGAGCCGCCTCGGAAGGCATGGATGCCGCTGCCCTGCCTCGTCCTCGTCCCACGATCTGCGGTCCTGCCCTGACTCCGCCCATGGATCGGGCCTTCGGGGGCTGCACCAAGGAGCAGTGCCTCCCCGGTATGGGCGGGCTCTGCCGAGCGGGGCCTCACAGATGAGCGCGACGAGCCCTCGAGCACCATGTGCAGACCTGGGCTCCAGGGACTCTGAGTGAAGCCGGACACAGAAGGGTAGAGTCCCGGGGGTGTTCCTCCTGGCCTGGGCGAGGCCGGCCTGGCCTGGGCGAGGCTGGCGTGCGACCGGGTTCGGTCAGATCCGGAGCAGGAGAGAGGCGGCTCCTGTTTTCTGGGCCTGCACTGTCCACACTGGGCTGCCCTAGACACAGTCAGCCGTGGACCCTCAAGGTCAGTCGCCCACACCCGTGTCCACCGGACACTGCCTTCCCTTCCGAGCTCCTGCTGATCACAGTGGTGCTGGTCTTTAAAAAGCACTGGCGCTAGGGCCAGCAGTGTAGCTCAGTGGACTAAACACTTGCTTGGGGGAAGCGCAGGAGCTAGGGTTGGATTCTTGGCCCACTTGGCCCACCTGCCACACAGACCCCACTCTCGGGGGCGCTGAGCCAGCCATGGAGTTTGTGTACGGTGGTGCTAGCCTGTAATCCCACCAGTTGGGAGGCAGGAAACAGAAGGATCACTGTGAGTCAGAGCTGCATAGTGAGACTCTGCACACACACACACACACACACACACACACACACAGCACAGCACAGCACAGCACAGTGCCATCTGCCTGCACTGGACAAAGTCGTCCACTTCTCTAAGCACCACCCACAGCACTAGAGAAAGATGCCAGCCAAGAGAGGTGCTCTTGGGCATGCAGATTACCCACAGGCCTGAGGACAGACCCATTGTCCACAGAGCTACGGGGAAGCACTGCTTCCGTCGCCATCGGGTCAAAACAGTCTCAGTTTAATCATGAGAGAATAGTTCTCAGACCCAAGGTGAGAGAGAAACAGTCCCTAAATTACTTAACCAGTCTTTTGCAAGTGTATCCAGGTCCGGGGCCCAGAGGGATGGCTCAGTGGTCTAAAGCACCTGCTTGGGAAAGCTTGGGTGGCTTCAGGGACTGGGTTCGATCCCCGATCCCCGGCACCACAAGCTGCGCCAGCCCTGCCCTCAGGGAGGGCTGAGCCAGCCATAAAAATGAGTGAATAAACAAACAGACTCTGAAACAAGAAAAAAATAAATAAATAAAAATTTAAAAAAATTCTTTAAAAAAAAAAAAGTGTATCCAGGTCATGAAAGATAAGGAAAACCTGAGACAATGTCACAGGCTTAAGGCGACTAAAGAGAGATGACAGGGCCCAGCAGGATGGCTCAGTGGTCTAAAGCGCCTGCTTAGGAAAGCTTGGGCAGCTGCAGGGACCGCGGTTCGATCCCTGGCACCACATGCTGAGCCAGCCTTGCAGGCTGAGCTAGCCATAAAAATAAATAAATAAACAAACAAAAGTTCTGAAACAAGAATAAAAATAAAAAAAATAAAGAGAGATGACAGCAATATGTGTGGCTCGAAGTGCAGATCCGCTCCTCTGGTGACCGCTGAAGTCAGGACTGCCACCTGCTTACTGGTAGTGTATCAGTTAGTTTCTTGGTCTTGATCATGGTATTATAGTTATTTGAAATATTAAGTTGATTAGATGAAGAGAGTAAATGGGAGCTTTCTGAATTATTTTTGCACCATCATTTCTCTAACCCTAAATTATCCCAAAATGAAAGAACTTTTTCAAAAAATGAACAGATCCTGCTCCTCCCCCGACTCCTCATTCTTTGTTGCTGTTGATGAGCCTCACAGTGGACCGTGGAGAGAGGACAGTGGCGGTCTTCCTTACCTATGTGAGCCAGTGATCAAAGAGACAGATTCCTCCAGGGCAAGGGCCAGCGGAGGCCGCACCCAGCCTCTACAGCGGCTGCCTCCCTGGCCGGCCGACTCTCACTGCTGCCCAGGGACCTAGCACAAGAAAGAGCTTCTCCAGGGAGCCAAAGCTGCTCCGGCACCCTGGAGGCTCAGGAGAGGTCTCTGCCATTACTCTCCCTCCTAGCCACTGGACTCACCCCTCCGAAGACAGCAGAACGCAGCTGCGGTCTTTGGGCTGCGGTAGGGAGATGAAGCACCCTCCATACCCTAATTCTCTCAGAAGATGGCTCAGATTTTTTGTAGCTTCACCAACATTTGCAGATTAAAAAAAAAAATGCATTTTAAGTGGCGTTAGACTAAGTAATTTTTCTTACAAGATGGGAAATTAAACACATTTCCTCACCATGAAATTATTCCTGCCACATTTGAGTTGGGTGACAGCTCAAGAGTTTGGACGATGGGTTGCAGGAAGCAAACCCAGTGCTTAAATAGAACAAGTCAACCCAAAATACCCCACCAAAGGTAAGTCTTGTAGTAAAATGCTGTTGGCTTCATGGAATATTAAATCTGCTCCTATAAATTTCACGCCTCGGCATTCCTAAAGCAGATGCGGAGCACGGGTGCCAAAAATGAAGTGGGAACACGGGGGCGTTCCTTGTGTTTTCCACCCAGTAGAGGGCGCCGCGGATAAGCGTTGTGTGCCACGGGCGCCCCAGCCGCTGATAAGACTGTTTGTAATTGCTTCTGTAAAGATATGGGGCCGCATGCTTGGATGCTTATTTACATCTACGAATGTGGTTCAGAATAGAAGGTTTAGATTTATAACTTTGTTTTTTCTCTGTCAACACATGGGAGACTTTCGGTTGTTGCGAGCGTTATATTTACGAATGCAAAATGTTAAATTGCTGGATTTAATTGTTACAGTACAGTGAATTATTCTATTATTTTTTACTTTTTTATCCCAAGGAAAATTCAAACTTTCCAGGCTTTAGGGCAGGATAAAATGGCTGTGAGCGTGTCAGCGTCTCAAGAGCACATTATTTTCTTATTGGATTGTATTAACTTTACAGATGGAAATTTGAAGGAGAATTAGAAGGCTTAGAGATGGGAAATTTGGAGAAGAAAAGAATAATGTCTTAAGATTTCTGGAGGGGCTAACTGCTAAGTCATTCTGAAAGCTGCTGATGTTAAGTCTCAAGGCAAAAGACATAGCAGACCCTAAAATTAGCAGGAACGAAGCATAGAATTGCTAAGACGGAGGGAATCTTAGGTCACACTCAGAATTACCGAAGGATTATTCAGCAGTGCCCCTCTCTCCCTCTCTCTTTGTCTTTCTATCTGTCTATCTGTCTGTCTGTCTGTGTCTGTCTCTGTCTCTCTGTCTCTGTCTCTCTCTCTCTTTCTCCCTGTTATAATTGACACATATTTTTCTTAGGTAAACTATTAATACGGCAACTTTCCATGACCTGGAAAACATGCTTGAGTTTCACTTAGTTTAAAAAACAAACAGTCTCCTGTCTCCAATGTGCACATTTGTCCCCAGAGGGACAGCAACATGACATGTATAAACAAACACTCATCCATAAACACTCTAACTAGCAGCCGAAGGCAAAACTAGGGGGAAAACACAGCACAATAAAAACCCTGCAGACAATAATGCTAAAGACAGGGCCCCAGGCCCCCTTCCTGACGGGGAGCTGGCTGCTTCCTGTAGTCTCAGGCTGCTGGGAATGGGTAAGTGACCTGCGCATGCTGCCCTGCACATGCGGTCCCATCAAGGCGCCAGCCTGGGGCCTGGATCTTGGCTATCACCCACCCCACTTTGACCACCAGCTCCTCTCCCTCACCTGGGTTGGAGACGACCTGGTGGGGAGCCAGGCTGGGAAGAAACCGACCCCAATCTGCTCCAAGGGAAGGAACCAGGAGCGGTCACCCCAGGGCCCACTCTGTGCCCTTTCTGCTCGGAGCATCATCTGCGGAGCAAGTATCACCAGTCTTACAGTAAGAGAGGGACAAACAATGGCTTTTATTGAAGAAAGGAAGTTGTAGGGCACCAGGGCAGTGACACCAGGTGGTGACTTGCCCCTTCTCAGATCCGCTTTCTTCCCAGCCTCCTCTTTCCGTCTGCATTACTTTCTCCCAGGGGTAGGTGTCTCCATGGAGCTTGCTATCATTTCTCCTTTGACACTTGGGTGTTGCTTATGTTGTACTGTTTCTTCACAAATGGATTTCTGCAGGCACCTGTGTGTGTTTGTCAGCAGGAGGAGAATGTAGGGGGTGGTCATGAGGGAAAAGAAAAGCAGAACGCAGAGAGGCCATTTGCCGTTAGAATTCAGCCAGCAGTATTACCTGTGTGGGGTCTTAGCATGAACTTGAGTTTAATGGGAAAGCTGAGGCTTCCAGCGTCCTACTCATTTCTCAATATTTTGTAGCTCTTATTGTCACAGAAAGTTATAATTATGCCCAAAATGGCAAGAGCCATGATTTGAGCCCCAAAAGCTACACCAGCCAAGAAGTTTAAATGGTGCTCCCCTCTTGAATAGCTGCTCCTTGTCTTAAGATCATCCCAATCAGGAGTTAGACTTAATATTGCAAAAGAACCACTCCCATGGCATATGGGTTGGTCTCGGCCTCACTGCAAAGAGAATCCATTCCAGCCAGCTCTCCTGCCCCTCCCCCACCAGCATATTGCATATTACAGTCGTTCAACTGAAGAGCAAGTGTCCCCACACTCACCCCTACAGCTCCTGGCTCTCTCCCCAGCTCCTCTGGGTCTGTCCTGCCTCTTGCCACTAACCCTGAGCCACTACTGGTCCCAACTCCCCAAGCCTTGCCTATATGGCTATCTCTATTGGCCTGAAAACAAGCTTGTTACGTGTATTCACGTGAACAGTGTCTCCCCACAATATTAGCCTTGTTGGGAACCATGGCCTTTGTGGATGTAACTAGTTAAAATAAAGTTGTATCGGTTTAGGGTAAATCCTCGGCCTAGCGGCTGGAATTCTTGTAAGAGGAGGAGAGATAGCACAATCAGCCCCCGGTACCCTTGGTTCTCCAGCAGAATCCAAATCCTTGCAGATGGAAAATGCTAGGAAAAAGTACACCTGCACAGAACACATACACCTATCTATACTGCATTTACATTGTACTAAGGATAACGATTAACTTAGCGATAACTGAAGATATGTGGGAAGATATACTTTTTTAAAAGTGTGCAGGATGGTATTTGTGGATTCTATGCAGATGCTGCACATTTTATACAAGGAGCTTGGTGTCCAGGAATTTTCGAATCCTTGGGTATCCTAGAACTAGTGACTTTTGAATACCAAAAGAACCACTGTCAGCATGCAGGAGAAGGCCAGGGCAGTGATATCTATCAGCCAAGCTCCAGCAGAAGAACTTGGAAGAGGTGGGCAGGGACTTTCCCGTAGAACATTTCGATCTCTGTCTCTGTCTGTCTGTCTGTCTGTCTGTCTTTCGCCCCGCTTCCTCCATTCTCTCCATTTTTCTTTTGGTCACATACACACAGTGGTTGTCAGCTCACTCAGCCCTGCCTGTCCTACCCCACTGTCTCAGTTACTTTTCTCCTGGCTGTGACGAAATGCCCAGCACACAAGGTAAAGGAGGAAAGGTATCTATCTCGCAGTGTGTGGAGGTTCCAACCCATAACTGGCTGGCTCCAAGGCAGGGTGGCGCACAGCACAGGGGCAACAATTTGTGGCAGAAGAAGACAGCCAAAGCAACATCCGAGAAAGAGGACAGGCCTCGTTGTGTCCCTTGTATTATATCCAGTTTACCAAGGTTAGGGTGATGCCGATCCAACCAGGGGACTTTAATTCCAGCACCTTCTATCCCAACGTTGAACCATGAATCAATCACAAACTCTAGATACAGCTACCTCTGAGAAACTTCCTTCTTTTTAAAAGTGCATGAGGCTTTGGGGTACTTTTAGACCAGTGGTTCTCAACCTGTGGGTCGGGACCCCGTGGGGGTCAAACAACCAAAACACAGGGGTTGCCTAAAGCCATCGGAAATCATAACTGCAACAAAGTTACAGTTTTGAAGTAGCCACCAAAATTATTTTTTGGTTTGGGTCACCGCAACATGAGGAATTGTATTGCAGGGTCACGGCATTAGAAAGGTTGAGAACCACTGTACACAAATCATAACATACCCGCTACTCCCAGTGAACTTTGCAAGAGCCAGAGTGACCTGCTTAAAATCTGAACATGTCCTCAGTTACAGATGGTATAATAAAGCCTCACTACCCCCAAAATCTCCTGTGTTCCAACTTTCCATCCCTCCTCACCTGCTAGAAACTTATCATCTTAAAAACAAACAAAAAACAAAAACAAAAACAGGGTGTCCCTACATAGTACAGCCTGGCCTCAGACTCATTCTGATGCCCAGGCTGACTCTCCTCTGGCCTCAGCCTCCCGAGTACTAAGATACAGTAGAACCTTTCATCATCTCTATATTTCTGCCTTTTTGTGGACTGTCATGCAGTCAATATTATATGGTATGTAGTCTTTCAGACCAGCTTCTTTTATCTAGCAGTATAGATTTACAAAGCTTGTTTTTTAAGTTCCTTTTGTTGTTGTTGTTGTTGTTGTATGTGTGTGGCTTCTTTCAATTGCATAATAATAATATTCTACTGTATGGATGACCTCTATTTGTTTATATGTCCACTTATTGAAGCATAGCTAGATTATTTTCAAGTTTTTCACAATTAGGATTAAATTGGGTTTCTGTACATATGCGAATTTTCAAATCAGCCGGGTATAGTACCGAAGAGTAAGACAGGCTCATACATTAAGACTGCCTTTAGCTTTGTGAGAGGCCACTGATGTGTCTTCTGAGAAGTAGCACAGCCCAGCTTACTCACCCATGCCAGCAAATGTCCCGCTGTTCCTCCCTCACCACCGTGTGACATGCCAGAATTTAGCCACTCTAATGGGAGCACTATGGTGTCTTGCTTCAATTTGCAACTCTTGTCAAAGATGTACGATGTTGAACACATTTTGATACACTTACTTGCTGTGGGTACATCGGTTGGGTGAAGAGTCTGTTCATATCTTCTGTCAGTCTTTAAATTAGGTTGTTTTCATATACTTTTGAAAGTTCTGTATATATTTGTACACAAATGCTTTCGCAGGTAAGTGTCCTCAATCCATAGCTTATCCTTTCCATCTTTTAATCCTGTCCTTCCAAAGCGGAAGTTTTGTTTTGTTTTGTTTTGTTTGCCAAGTAGATGGCATTAAGTTTGATTAGATTCTATTTAAATCCGTTTCTTTTCTTTCATGGATTATACTTTTTGTGCTGCATCTAAAATATTGTGACTCAAACCAAGATCCTCAAGAGTTTTCTTTTATGTTATCCTCAAGAAATTTCACAGTTTTACATTTTATATTTAGCTCTGGGAATCACTTTTAGATACATTTTGAAGAAGATATAAAATTTGTGTCTTCTGCAATTCCAAAACCTTTGACTGTGTATGTATCTGCTTCCTCTTAGTCTAAAGTATATTCTTTCCTTTTTTTTTTTTTCTTTCTTTCTTTTTTCTATACAACATCAATAGGGAGGTGGGTCATGCCCACACATTGCACTCTATAGAATGATTGTGAGGACAATATGCAATATGTCAACTTTCAAAGAAAAGAAGGGGGAAAAGAAAAAAAAAAGTAATGTGGATTTAGAAAGGTTAATGTTTAATTGTTTGATCAATCTTATATACCTATATGTATTAATCTAAACTGATCTGATGATGAAAATATGTAATATAACCATTGTTAAATTTAAA
>PVJA010028216.1:0-27821 GCA_004027025.1 Myocastor coypus | reverse complement strand
ATTTAGAAAGGTTAATGTTTAATTGTTTGATCAATCTTGTATACCTATATGTATTAATCTAAACTGATCTGATGACAAAAATATGTAATATAACCATTGTTAAATTTAAACAATAAAAAAATTGAAAAAAAAAAAAAAGAAATCAAGCTATATTCATTTGAATTTTGCCTGAAGGACTAAGCAAAGCAAGTAGCAGTGGAGACCCAGCCTCACCCCAGCATGATGGTTGTGGAGTGGGGTTTTTGTACTATCCTCAACTCATACCGTCTACTCCAGTCAGGCACAGGAGAACAGATGACAATTTTCACTACTCTTGTGTCCTCTTATTCACTATTTTCAATGAATAAGCCATATTCAGCATCTGTTGGTAAAGAGTTCTAGAGTCACAATATGTAAGTGAGATGGGCATTATAATAAATATAATCCCAGAAAGCATCCTCTAATAAGAAAGATTCTCTTGTACTAATGAGATAAAAAGAAAGAGAAAACGGAAAAAATACATTGCATTCTTTTTCTCTGCAGGTTTTGTAATAGCAATTTACTACAACGATCTCTGAAAAGCAGTTGGAAAAGCAACAGTCATGCATAGGGTTGCTTAGGAGAGTTCTGCAGGTGGGAGGTGAAATCAACTTGGAAGACTACCTACAGATGAGAAAACCGAGGTTATCCTGGATTATTTTGCTGATTGGCACAAAACAGGGTTCAGAACCAAAATCCTCTAGCACAAGTTGGTTGCTCCTATTTCCTGTATTTTTTCCCACTTATCTCTAGCCAGTCATCATCTGCTGTCCTTTTTAGCAAAGTAAACTTAGGATATTTGTCTCAATTATAGTACAAAAGGTATAGGTAAGGTGGAAGACAACTTTCTGCTGTGAGCCTCTCCTTGTCACTAGAACTTGTGGAGTATTCTTCCTAGGACTCCACTAATTCATAGTTCACTTTCATTTATATATAATTTTTTGTTGTCCATCTATAAGAGTACCGGAGAACAGATTTTCATAAAAAATGGAGGACAGACTTTCTAAGGTGACAACTCTGAAATACTTGAAGGATCTATCGGGTATACAAAAGGATTCTGCCTGGGTTCAAGCTTTAACTACCTGCTAAGCATTGATCAAGGATGGAAGGATGGTCTTCAAATTATTGTTTATTCAAAACTAGCAAGGAAGTCTGGGTGTGGTGGTGCGTGCCTATAATCCTAGCAGTAGAGAGGCAGAAATCAAGAGGATTACTATGAGTCTAAGGTGCATAGTGAGACCCTGTGCACACACAAAAACAACAACAACAACAACAAAAACTAGCTATGATAGTTCATACTCATTTCACACTATTCGTGGAGTAGCACTATCTCCAGAAACTTACTTTATTTTTCTTGTTACTGTTTTATAGATTGAAAAGTATTTTTTTTTTTTGTGGGAAAGAGCTCAGATAGGGTCTCACTATGATGTCTAGGATGGCCTTGAACTCACTGTGTAGCCCATGTTGACCCTGGTCTCAAACTCAGAGATCCTTCTGTGTGCTGGCATTACAGATGTGTGCCACCATGCCCAGCGCATAAGTCATACGGTGCAGCCAGAAAGTGGTGGAGCTGGATGCAAATTTACGTGGTCTGTTCCAGCAGTCTTCACATTAAACTGCTGTGCAGTCTTGCCGCTTCTCTGTGAACTCTGGGCCTTAAGTATAATGATAGGATTTCATATACACTAATTAATGTATATCTAAAAGAGATACAGGCACAGTATGTTATATTTTAGGTTCCATGAAGACAAGCAAAGCACTCAGTCATTTCAAAACAATAGTAAAGTGTTTTTCAGAATTATTCTGTCAGAAGTGAAATAGTCTATGCTTTCAATATTGCACCAGGACTTAGGTAGTAGGGTCAGCCTGGCACCTGTCAGCCAACCAGCACCTAAGACAGGTGAACTATAGGGCTCAAAGCCCACTTTGATTGGCTGTTGACTTGGTGAGAATGCAGGAAGTCAGTCTTTAGAGGGTCAGCCTGGAGGTGGGAGTGAGAATGGGGCTAGAAAATAGGAAAAAGATTCCTTGAATATTAAATCTTTCTAAATAGTCTCACAGCAGAAATCATTTTATTGGTTCAAGTAGATCTGGAACATAACAATAATCAGCAAGTCCAAGGTAAAAAAAAGGTTTCTCACATTTAAAATATTTTCCTCACAATCGGCTCCCCTGTGGCAGACCTGAGAACTGTAAAGAGGGCACACAGATAGCAGACTTTGATTATCTAGAACAAAGAAGGTGATAATGTGGCCAATTATAGATGTAACAAGGGCAAAACAAAGAAACACTACTTTCTCACATAGCCCCTAAGAAATGAGTAGGTGTGTTCCAGTGGTCCCAGCGCTGCAGTGCTCACTGCTGCTGTGAACTCAATGGTCACCAGGATGAATGATGAAATGACTGAAAACCCAAACATGGATGCATTGTTTACCAAATCCTACTGCTTCCTGACTTCAACACATGTTCTAAAAGAGCTAAATGAAATCCTATTCTCAGATTATGAAGCTAAATGTTTTCCTTAGTCATAGCTCAAATTGTTCCGTATGCCAGAGAAATTTCCCATGACCTTCAGAGTCACCTCCATTTATTTGTTCCTGTACACACATTTTCTGGGTGTAAGACAATCCAGTTGGAGGCTAAGGTGTAAGTATCCAGTGGCGTATCCAACAAAGCTGTTATTTTATCAGGAAGAAGTGAAAGCTCATTTCAGAAACTGAAGCTTCTCAGGAATGAACTGAATGATTTGGGAGGCAGGCCTGGGAGCTTGTTAGAAAGTCACAAGTATTGTTTAGTTAAGAGATAGCAGGAAATAACTGATTTCTAAAATTCCTGAAATTTAGATCAAGAATTTAAGAAACTTGATGCATCCATGATGTAGACCCCAATGGGAGGAAAATGCCACCTACACAGTTTTATCAATGTAACAATGAGGAAGGAGCTTATGCTATTGTATTAACAGAGATTTTGAGATATACTGTGAAAGAAAATTATATTTCAAGCAGCCTCTACCCCAAAGGCAGCTCAAATTGCTTTAATTGTTGATTGCTTTGTAGAGATAGAGAAAGAAAATTAAAGTTAATACTCAGTAGACTTGGTTGTAATTAAGTAGCATTTGAAATCTGATTTAATTTACAAAGTGACTGATGGAAAAACAGTCTAATTTTTCAAATCAGGAGAATTTCATTATTTAACTCACTGATAAATATTTAAATATGAATGAGTTAGAGCACACAAATAGGATCAAGTGGCACAATCAATTAAAAACTCACAAAAAACTACACCAATTATCAAAGCTAGTGACAATGGTAAATATTTAAGCGACAGAACAGCAAGGGGTCATGTTGCAAAATGTAGGCAGAAAGGCCTGTCCCAGTCAGCTATGTTCCTTTCAAAGCATGGACCATTCTTTTCTATTTCATTTCCCTTCCTTCCTTCTACCTTCCCTCCTCACTCTTTTTCCTCTACTGTTCCTCCTTTCATCCTTCCTTCATCTCTTTTTTAAAATTTATTTTTATTTTTTTTTACAATAGTTAATACATTGCATAATCTTGTCTTGTTGTAGTTGTTCAGAGTACAAGATGCAGGCATGATTTCTTTTCTCAACCTCATTAGCACAGATCTTTCTTTCCATTGCACAAAGAGTAACTATATATTTAGTCCATCTGTCATTATCGGGGCTGAGGACTGGAACCTTTTACAACTCAGCATATTAATATGGCTTTCCTTTTTATACCTCATAATTAGACTTTTCCCCTGGATGGTTAAGACCAAGATAAAGCAAGACCTATGTTACAAACAATACGTAACTTTTGTATCCGACAAGGTCAGTCAGGTTCCCTCAGGGTGTACCCTGGAAGCATGTAGGACAATTTGCAAAACCTTTGTCAATGTCAGCCATCTGGATGAATCATGGCCAATGCTTGACCATTTTGCTCTCTGTGGAATCCTGAGAGAATGTTTTCTTTCTAGGTGACTCTCCTTAGGCACATTGTGTATCATTGATCACTTTCGGCTGTGGCTCCATAATCTCCTTGAACAGGAAATTTAGGACTCCCTTGCATCTTTAGAGAAAAGAAACCAGACAGAAAAAGAGAATAGCAACAACAACAATGACAATAACAGCATCTTATTTAATATTAACAAACAATAAACTAATAGAATATAAAATATTTTAAAATATGCTTTTAAATGTTTTTATCCTTTTCATTTCTATGTATCTATCTGTAAAAGAATGCTATATTCCAAATACTCATCAAAGATTTTGAAATTAGTCTTCCAATGATTTATGTGTGAATTTCACTAATTCAAGAGTGTTCTATTTCTGTCTTATCACTTCTTCAGTTAACCCTCTGGGTATTGTATATTACATGACAATAAAAATGCATCATTTCTCCATTTCACACCAAATTTTTCATTTAAATGCAGATAGGAATCAGCAAAACATATAAATTATTCTTAGTTGGAGAATTTTATTCATGATGAGAATATGCTGAAGTTTTAATTTTATTTCATATCATGAAGTTACATGTGGTCAAGGATAGGTCTTTTGGGGAAGGAGATAGCTCAGTGGAATAAGTGCTTGCCAGGCAAGTGCAAGGTACTGAGTTCAATCCCTGGTACTGACAATAAAAAAGAAAGTTGTATCAAGGATAAGTCTTTTTAATATTCTGAAAACTATATGATTAGATGATCATGGGTTTCTTGAATACTGCTTATTGAAATACATGTATAGTGGCATTAATTTCCAGTTACCCATCTGTACATAATTTCTTTATGGACCATTTATTTCCTTTACTGTCTTAGGTTTCTGTCCCTATAACAGATATCTATAATTAATGTATAAAGACACATGATGTATTTTGGTGCAGAGTGTTGAAATTGTAGTCAATGATTAGTGGGCATCCTTGCTTTGAGTCTATGGGCAAACAGCAAATAGTGGTGGGACCCTGTGACAGAGTAAAACTACTCAGTGCATGGATGCAGAGCAAAAGAGATGAAGAAAATGAGCTAAAATCCCCAAATGTCCTTCAAGGGCAGGGCCCCAGTGACCTTAAAACCTCTCACTAGGTGTCAGCTCTTAGTCTTCCCCTTCTCACAGCAGCAACACTCTGGAGCTCAAGTCCTTAACATAGAGGAAAAGAGATATTTCAGGTCCACACTACCACACTCGAACTTGCATTTTAGCCTTCAAAAGTGGGCTCCACTCTCTTCAACCCTAAATTTGTGCCCCTAGACAGAGGCTGGTCCATATGTACAAAGAGAATATGCTCTTTGTCCTATATCTTTCTGCTGAATTTGACATTTGGCAGAAGATGGAAATCAAGAAAAAAGCAAAGTTGGGACTTTCATTCCCTTTGGTCTTCTCCCAGGGAGGTCCCTACATTGGCAGAGTCACAACCAAAGGGCACAGCTGCTGCCAGATGGTCTTTTACATGATTGTGTTTTCTGGATTCCAAGCTTCTCTTTATTTCCTCAAGCCTGAAGGTGGGAAGCTTGTTGTACTAGGTCCTTACTTGAGGCTCCTAAACTCTATTCATAGCTCTATCTACCTTTGTAGATAGTTCTTTTTATTAGTGTCCTTAAATTTCTTTTCATAGTTGTATCATTCATCTTATTTTTACTTATTTATTTTTTATCCTTCCATGACTTGATGAAAACATTAGGCTAAATGTCATTCCATTCACTTAAATAATTTTCTAGGTAATGAGCAAAATCTTTGTTTTTTCATAGCTAGTTCTTTAAAGTGATAGTGAATTTTTAAATAGTACATTAAGTATATAAAGTAAAATAAATATTGGTTAGAGCAAAGAGAAAATAAGGGTCAATAATTTATTGGAAATTAAGAGCTGCATTAGCATATAAGACAAAATCCATGTTATTTTAAATGAGTAACCAAAAGCCAAACTGAAAAAAATAAGATAAAACCCCAAAGTTCACAGAAATATGACATTTGTCATATAAAACATAACAACTCTTCTAACCTGAACAGGGAACTATAATACAGAGAATGACATCTTTAGCCATTTTCTCAGTGACTCATTGAATCAGGTGAAAATATTTTCCTGCAAATATCAAAATGTGTCTGTCAACATCTATGATTTATTTTTTTTCTTGTCTTAGGGAATCTTTACACAGTCATCTAAACAAAAAGGATATTTTCATTTTGAGATGTCACATCGTTAATTAGAGAAGTTTAAATTTTAATTGGCTTTAACTTTTAATGTGCTTTAAGGAGTGAATTTGGATTATTATGATATGTGTCTATTTTTGTTTGCAATGCGGTAGTCCTTTTCAGAGAAGTTCTGATCCTCATCTTGAACATGTCCTGTTTCCAGTGCAGATTCTACAGCCTGCTAACACAGATCCTACAGCCCTCTGACACAGACTTTCTAGCTTCCACCACCAGCCTCTCAACCTTCCCAGTGCAGATTCTTGATGAAGACTTGTGTGAGAAAATTTGTCACGGGCTCTAGGTCTTCAGATGGGCTCATGTAGGACATTGCTGTAGGATCCAGGCCCTCATCTGGATTCTTTGGGTGTTCAGTGCATGGACAGATCTCCTATATTTTTATGCCTTTCACTCTTTGGATCACTGTTATAAAATAGCCCTATAAATTACGAGTCCTCTGCTGAATCCTTTCACTGCAAAGCCTGACAACAACAGGTGGTAACATGGACATATGTTAATAATTCTAGCCTATAAGACTGTAGTCATCATCTTCATAAGAGACCCTTCTAGTGCTGTACAGTTAAAGAATTTTGCTGCATCCATGTTACCTGTTTTAACTTTGCCACAATTTAATAAGATAAATATTTGGTTGCCCTTTTATAGATTAAGAAAATGAATGTACATTTTCTTAATCTATAAAATTAGATTAAGGAGGAGACTTCACAAGTATGCAAGACCCTGCATGGTAGACACTAAAGCTCAGCATAGAATTCAGGAGGTCCCCTAATGTATGTTTAGTCTGATAATAATATCACGATCTATAGTCCTGTGTATCAGGAACCTGGGTAGAAGAGATACTCATGTGGACAAGCAATATAAATTCCAGTAAAAGTTACAAAGGATTTTAAAGAACATTTGGGCTGCTTTCCAGCATTATGAGAAAAATATCTGAAATAGTTAACAAAGAAAAAGGTTTATTTTGGATAATGGGGTCAAAGATAGTGGTCCATGATCATTTGGTCCTGTTGTTTTCAGCCCGTGGCAGAGCAGCACATTGTGGGACAAGCATCTGGCAGAGGAAGCCTGTTCACTTGTGATGGGGAAACAAACAGAGAAAGAAGAGGAGCCATACTTTCCATATGCTGCTCAAAGGCGGACCACTGGTACGTTCTTCCACAAAGCCCTACCTCCTGAGATCTCCACCACCTTCCTGTACCACCATAAATAGGAAGCAAGCTTTTGAACATACCGACCTTTGTGGACTAGTTCATTTGGGATTCTACTCATCTATTTTAAGCTATAGCACTTTTCTTCCATGTATACATACCATATATATATATATATATATATATATTTTTTTTTTTTTTTTGTCTTTTTGAGACAGGGTCTCGCTATGCAGTTGAGGCTGGCCTTGAGCTCACTTTTGTAGGCCAGGCTGGTCTCGAACTCGCACCAATCCTCCTGCCTCAGCCTCCCAAGTGCTGGGATTACAGGCGTGAGCCACCACATACTATATTTTAAAGTGGTTAATACATTGTCAGGACATGAAATTAATCTCTTGACTTAAGTCTTTAATAAAGGAAAGTTTTGAATATCTCTTGACCTAGACAAATTGTGAAAAACTTTATTGAAACACAAAGGCATCCTATGCCAAGAAAGTCTGAGAGTCTTCAAGAATGTCAACTTCCAGCCTGGCAAGATGGTTCAACGATCTAAAGCACCTGCTTAGGAAAGCTTAGGCAACCACAGGGACCATGGTTGCATCCCTGGCACCATATGTTGTGCCAGCCTCACCTGTAGGGCAGACTGAGCAGGCCATAATACAAAAAAAAAAAAAAAAAAAAGTCTACTTTCATTCTCACAACTTAACATCTGTGCTGCTTTGAAGTAAGCCTCTCTGTACTTTCAATGTTGTTAGTAGAATGAAGCTTATAATACTACCTCCACAGAGCTATTGTGTGCATTAATAAGTCAGTATAGTTAACTAGGAATAAGATAGGCACAGGATGAAAGTTCTCTCTGTTAGCACCATTAGCCATGACGCTTAAAAGATAGCTTTCTACTGGAAAGTCTGTGCGCAGCACGTACCTGCTGATGTGTCAGTCAGGTACAGATTAGCTCAACTTGGGAAGCCTTTACATAAATTAAAGAACTTTCTTTTCTCATTATTATTTTTTCTTCCTTTATATAGAAGAAAATGTATCATGATTTTTTTGGAGAAATATCGGCTAGAGATGACAAAGGATCACAAGCACTACATGTATACCTTTTATTTTTTAAATAGAGAAAAAAGCTACATTTGAAGTTAAAAAAAAAAAGAGTAAAGAAAGAAAAAGAAAACAGAGTAAAGGTCCTCAGTGATCATTCTTTTGAGCAAATGCCTTTGAAATTAATCACTTTTTCTCACACTCAGAAATTAACTCTTTGTTTTCATTGTTTCTTTAAAGCTATTGACAGTTGTATTTTGAAAACATCACACATAACCTGAGTTTTGTTGGTCTGACTTTGCATACAGTTATCAGTCTTCTAACGAATAGCTATATGTTTGTTTCTTTTAAAGGTTCCCCCGCACAAATATTCTCTATCTATTCTTTGCCCTGAAAATGGCAGACTACCTCTGCCCAAATATCAAATAAAAGAAGTCGACACTTATGCAAATTTCTCATGACACATTCATATTATTGTAAATCATGGTGATATGAATTATTCAGTAACTTTTTTTTTGTATTTTAGAGAAGGGTTTACAGTTTTTGCAGGGTCTCACTACTAGATCAGACTCATAGTGATCCACCTGTTTACAGCCTCCCAGGATTATAGACATGCACCACCATGCCCAGTCTCAATTGCCATCTTAGCATGTCCTGGGGGAAGGGCTAGCACAGCAAGCCTAGGGATTGAACTTCTGGCCCCCGCAGTTGATTGTAGTATTCATGACTTTCTAAGACAATAAAAAGCATAAATCACAATATAAAATTCAATGTCAATGTAATTCTAGTTTTATAAAACAAAAGATCAGCTCTGTATAAAAGCATAGAAAAATGTCTGGAGATACAACACACAATTTATTAGATCTAGGTATAATATTCAAGATCTTTATCATTAGTTATACTTGGTTTAGATATAATTACTTCTACTGAGGGCTAGCTGATAGCACAGCGGCATAAGCACCTTCCTAGCAAGTGTAAGTCCTACACTCAATACCCGGTATGCAAAGAAAAGAAGCAAATAAACTGAAAAATAGGGAGCCTAAAACTAATGTAGCTTAAATTATAAAGATATTTCATCACCATAGGTATCTGTGAATGTGCGACTCATTGGTTGAGTAACTTGATCCTATAAGCACTCAGATCAACATTTCCTGGGCTGTCATTTATGCAACCGTGTTACCACAGCTTTAGGCATTACCTTCTTTCATGCCAGTATCCAAAGCAGGAAGAGAGGGAACATGCAACCCTTCTTTCTGTAAAGCTGTCCTTCTCATCAGAGAAGGAAATGTGTCCCCAAAGCAGATTGCTCTTATATCACCAAACACAAATTGCCATTTGGCATGGACCAATTAGGCTTCTTCCCTAGGGATAAGTACATAATTATTGGGTTTCGGTGGCGGGGAGATGAGGGTTATATCACTAAGTAGAGGAAAACTGTCATGCAATGTATAATTCAACCTGTATAACAATTTCTCTGTTACCATTAGCCATGATGCTTATAAAACAAGCTTTCACTAGACTGTTGGTCTGCTGCCTGTGCCTGCTGCTGTGCCAAATATTTTAACCAAAATTCCAATTAGAATTTTATAAAGTAAACAAAAATATAACAAAAGAGGTCAACCTCATTTTCAAAATAACCCTTATAGTTCAGGAGAAATAAGACAAAGGAAAAATGTGAATAGTGTTTATTTATCTTCCTGTAGGTACATCTGGTGGGGTAGAAGTATATAAACCCTCCATTCCATGAGAAGTACTTATCTAATGTCCACAGCAGAATTTCATCTTAAACATAATTGCAACAGCTTGACCAGCTCATGTGTCAACAAAAGTTGGCCCAACACAAAAAAATAGTCTCAAGTTTTTTGGGTAAAGATTACTTTCCAGATACTAACATGTGAAGAAGATCTCTCAGGTGCAGTACACTATTGTCTAAAGATACATATTTGCTCAACTCCTGAAGCCAAGAAGGTCCTGTAGGTGTTGATATCATCAGAAAGGACTGCACATCTGGTGAAAAGTCCTTATGTAGCTTAGCACTTAGAACAGTGCATGCCCCTCTCTGGTCAATAGATTTTAACAATGTATATTTGATTTATATAATTAACAAAGGATGGTTGGAATTGTTAACAGACTCAAAAAAAAAATCTAAAAGCCATTGGAAATCTGTTTCTATGAAGAGTTGACCAGGAACTGGCTATTTTCAAATTATATTTCAGTGATAGGGAAACATCACAATTGGCCATGACGTTAGGAGGCAAAGTTGGAAGCTGAAGGAAGACCAACATAAGTACTGAAATGTCCCAAAGACAGATATCTAACTCGAGGAGAAAATACCTAAAGGTAAAAAGACCATAAGCATAGAAAACACAAAGTAGTAGAAGAAGGAAAATGCATGGCCATACAAAAGTTGGGTAGCCCTGTGTTGTTCCATTCACAGTTTCTTTTAAGGTGTAGGCTGCTGGCTTCTCCTGTACCCAACAGCAATTTGAAGGCACTTTGGCATCTCTAGCAGAGGGGGTGAAGTCAGGTCATTTCTGATCCTAGGCTCCACAGTGGAACTGATTTGAGCTACATTCTTCACTTGGTTTCTAAGTACTTAAAAGCAGTCATTTTTGAATCATTGTCATTTTATCACTTTAAAAAATGAAAAATATATACTGTTTCAGACCCTACTCTATGTTATGGAGCTAGAGTTGTGTAGAAAATCAAATTTCCCAACTTCATAAGCAGAACTGGGCATGAGTGGACCTAGTTGAGACTTTTTGACCATTATTGTGTTCTTACATCCTAAAACCACATAGTTTTAGTACAATTCTGCCCTACCTTCCTCTTAACCAGTTAAATTTAAGAAGAGCATTTAATGTTTATAATGTTGTATTCTGCTCTTCCTCAAAGCTTTCTCAGGAACATAATATTTTACATACTGAGGCAGGCGCAGGAGCCAGGCATTTGATCACTGGCTTGCTATGTCAGCCCCGGCCCCAGAGCGCCCTGAGACAGTGATCAAGACTGGGCCTGGTCGGGGCACGGTGGGATGGCTCAGTGGTCTAAAGCACCTGCTTGGGAAAGCTTGGGCGGCTTCAGGGACCGCGGTTCGATACCCGGCACCACATGCTGCGCCAGCTGTGCCCTCGGGGCGGGCTGAGCCAGCCATAAAAATGACTGAATAAACAAACAAAGGTTCTGAAACAAGAGAAAAAATAAATAAAATTAAAAAAAAAAAAAAAAAGACTGGGCCTGGTGAGGAAGCGCCTGTAATCCCAGCACTTGAGAGGCTGAAAAACAGGAACATCACTACGAGTCTGACCTACGTAGTGAGACTGTGTAGACACGATACTAAATACATTAAAAAAAATTTACTAACAATTCCATATGACAAAACAACACTTTGTTGGTTCATAAATGTACAAAAAGAAAAGGAATACATTTTTGTCTTGTAGAAAGCTAATAACTAATAAGCATTTGTGTCATGTGATTAAAGAACAGTTGGAAGCATATCAAAGAGCACAATAAACAGTATTTTATTAAATTCATCTCTAGAGAGAGCCACTATATAACATATATACATGTACATATAATTCCTCAAGGATTTCATCCGGTCTATGTGCTTAGCTTTGATTAAAAATATAAACTGTAGCAAAGAGTTTGATCTGAAACCTCTCAGTGAAGTATGCAGCATAATATAACTAATGAATTGGTTTATAAAATAGGCTTTTGTGTATGTGCTCTCATATAACCTTAACAAGAATTAATCCTTTTATTATGTTTGAACATTGAAGCATAAAAATAATAAAATTAATAACATATGAATGATAAGGCATCGTGACTTGAGGTTATTGCCAAATTGTCCCAGCAGGTGTTAATTTTAATAATCTTGGAGGCTTTAATAATTATTTATTTGGTTAATTGGAGATTGTGTATAGTTACATTAAACTGGTAATATTAATTACATGCTTTAATTATTTCTAGACTCTCAGCTTCTGTTGTTACCTAAAATACCATGAAATTTCAGGATAATAATTAAATAGGAGATTTGATATACTCCCCAGAATGGGGACCTTGGGTAGCACATGCTTACAAATGGTAATAGCATTTAGTAATGTAAATAATAAATGATGTTAAAACAAGAGGCAATGAATGAATCGTTTCCCAATAATTTCTCAACACAAGAAATGGAATGCAGCCTGATTATTGAGGCTTCACCATACCAATGAAAAGGAGGTAGAGAGAAGAGATACAAAGAATAAGGAAAGGTATCTGATAACAAAGGTAATAAGAAGAATAACAGTTGCTTTGCAGCATAAGACCTAAGACAACGTTTTTTGCACATATATGATTGTGGGTGGGCATATGGAAGTATGTGAGATGTGGGCTACTGAAGACACAATACTTTCATCATAATACGTTATGAAGCTTTTCAAACGTGCAGAAATAATTGAAAGACATAATATAATACATAGACATCCACCAACCAGACATAAGCAAGTAGTATTATTTTATATTTGAAGAAAGTATACCATTAGACACAAAAGGACAAACTAGAGCCGTAGTTAAAATATTAAGCAGAATAAAAATTATATTTTATATCTAAGATAAGCTATTAAAATAAATTAAAAGATCCCCTTTAAAATAAAAGCAAACTATTAAAACATTAAAGATTCAATAAAACATGCAAAATATCCGAAGAGAAAGCTTTTAGGGAGGAGCACCAGGAATTGAACTCAGGACCTCACACTTGCTAGGCAGGTGTGGCACCACTAAGCTAAATTTCAGGTGCATGAGATTTTTATATTTTACTAAGTCACATAAATAAGGCTTAAATAAATGGGAAAACATGAGCTTATTCTTAGAAAAAAATATCACTCATTATAATAAAGAGTTAAACTTACTCTAAACTAATGTCACAATCTTGAGTAATATGGTTAAAAATAACAATTATTTAAACAGAATATTTTAAATATTTATTTCAAAGAATAAACTTATGAAAAAATCTAACTAGGAGAAAACTAATGTAAAAATATTAAAATATTTCAGAAGGGAGAAAATAGTTAAAGTGATAGCATAAGAATAGACAGGGAATTCAATGGAAAAGTAGACCATGGAAATCAAACAGAGTTCTCAATAATACACTTATGGAAAAGGGAAGAGTACAAAGTAGGTTTATGAAAAGCACTTAAGAAATACATGATTCAGTACATGTTATTTCTTCAAACATGTAGTTCTTTGAATGAAATACAATACCTTTTCCTTATTTATAATAAATTTCACACAGACTAAATGTTTGAATAATTTTTGAAAGTATAATACATGAAAAAAGAAAATGAATTCTGTAGTAATCTTGTGCTATTCTTAATATTGACAGAAACCTGTAATAAGCAAGACTCTAAGTAAGTTTGACTACTAAAATGTTTAAGCACTTATGCTAAGCAAAAAATTATCAGAAAGTAAATCAATAATGTCACAGCCTAGAGAAGTATGAATAACTCTTAAAGGATCAACTTAATGAAGAAAAAGTTAAAAATTAGGCAAAATATTCTATATAATATTGAACAAAAATATGCAAATTCAGATCATATAGTGAGAACTATAATTAATGGAAACACATTAATATTGTATATTTTCTACATATATAATTCATTTTAATGAGAAGGAAAGATAAAATAGCAATGAAACAGTTTCAAAACGAGCTAGTAGGATGGTTATAATAATTAATATCATGCATATTGTTATCTTCACAGTAGTTATTCAGAAGACAAATGTACACCTGATATCTTGCTACACAATATTAGTACAAACTGCTGTTCTCAATGAACTAAGACAAAGTAGCTATATATCTGTCCTAACTCTCTCTCTCATATATATATATATATATATATATATATATATATATATATATATATATAATTTTTAAAAAGTTTCTAATACTAGGAGAAAATATCATACCATGTCTTATAAGTAGATTGTAAGTCAGAGATACAGTACTAATCATAAAACAAAAAGCATAATCAAACAATATTCAGAAATTCAACATTAATTAATTAAAATTAAATCAAATATTTCAAAACAATATTCCAAAATTCAAATCAAACCATGAGTCCATCTTAGAGACAAGAATGTTGTATATCATATGTAGGAATCTTTAATGAATTCAGAGAACTTACTAGGTATTTGAATAGATTCATATATACAGAGATATCAACAAAGAAAAAGTTTCCATGGTAGTAAAGAATTGCTAAGAATAAACATAACATACATACTAGAATGGCAAATATATGACCAGAACTTCTAACAGTTTGGGAATAGGATATTACACAAAGTTCTAGTAAGTATATCGTGGATATAGACAGTGTCCATGCCACTTACTAATGGCCAGATATCTCTTGTGGGACTGAGCTACTGCTATTTCCTTGATATCCACCCTGTAGAACCAGATAGAACCATGACCCACACAGTGCAGCAGTAGTCCATTTGTAGAATATGCTGGTGGACATATTCTGCTGTATACAGAAAATAGTTGAAAGACTGCTTTTGTATACCTCTTTTTCTCCTGTGTTTAATTGTTTGCCCTATTTGGTAGGTTCTTTTCATTCTCATTCATGGGGTTGTGGCCATTTTGATCCCTCTCTAGAATACTTTTTAGGAAACTGTGCAGGGATGACTTAGTCAATATGAAATTCTTTAGTTGTTCTTTGTCCCAAAAGTATTTTACTTCTTCATTAAACTTGAAAGAGGGTTTTTCAGTATATATCAATATGGGCTGGAATTTGTTTTCTTGCAAGAGTACTTGAAGTACTTTGCTCCATGCTCTCCTTGACTTGATGGTTTGTAAAGATAAATCTGCCATTATTCTAATGGGTTTTCCTTTAAATGTGGCTTATTTCTTTGCTCTAGTGGCTTTTTAGTACACTATTCCTGTGCTGAATTTCTGGGATCTTGATTATTATATGCCTGGGTGCGGTTTTAATTGGGTTGATACTATTTAGAGTTCTATATGCTTCAGTTACGTGAATATCAAATTGTTTCCCCATATTTGGGAAGTTTTCCGCTATTACTTCTGCCCATATTCTTTTTATAACATTTGTACAGTCTCTTTATTTCTCCTTGACACCTATTAAACTTGCATTGTTCATCTTTGTATCATCTTGCAGTTGTTGAATTATTTTTTCTTGCACCCTAGTTGTTATTAAGAGATCTTTTCTTACCTCTTCACTAGCTACAATGGTGTCATTAAGGTCTGAAAGTCTGTTTTCACTTTCATTGAAACAGTTTTGCAAGCTTGTGATTGAAGTTTAAAGTTCCTATATCGCACTTTGAATCTACTTCACACATTCTATTACTTTCCTATACTGCTCATTGAAAGATTCCATCATTTTTCTATTCTCCTCTATTTTTTTATCAGTGTCTTTTTAGAAGCACTTGGAACTTCTTTTATTACGGGTATTATTTCTTTTTTACTTTAGAAATTATTTCTGACCTAATTTCCTCTATACTGCGATTATTTCTTTACTTTGGATTCTATTATTTCAGATAATTCAGGTGTGTGATTTCCAACTTCTTCTATGCTATTGTTTCCTGTACTTGTTCTGGGTGGATTCGAGCCTGAGAGTGCATTTTGCTCCTTCTCTTTGTCATTTTATGTAGCCCTGCCTTCTGACTTTTGGTGTAGAGCTTCAGTAGAGTTGTTACCTTAGCGCCAGATCTGGATCTACCAAGTTTGAACTCGTCCAGGTGGGTGTGGCTTGGGTCTGGCTGCAAGCATTTGGAGGTGAATCTGCTCTGCCACTCTTGCAAGATGTTCTGCTCCTGAATCAGCTGGGTGTGTCTTTTCTCTAGTCTCTCTGCAGGGAATTCTTCGGCAGTTTTCCACACTGGGCCTGTCTGATGGATGATGTTTCACTTACATGCTGGGCTTTGTTGCTGGGTTGAATATTACTGCATATTTTCACTATAAAAACCTGTGTTTATTTGCTAGATTTATACGTCTAAATTATACAGAGGTCAGAAATTAAGAAGTTACAGAAGTACAGATGCAAAGTTGCTCAAAATATGTTGCTCAGAAAAAGAAGGCCATGGAGCAGCATGTTTAGTGTAAGATTATTTTTGTAGAAAGAATACATATTCATGTACACACACTTATACATGGATAGAAAATGGGCAGAACTTCATATATAAAACTGTTCATAGGTTTTGTTTCTCAGGAACAAGATAATGAAGAATAAGAAGAAGGTAAATAGGTACCTATTATTTTTTTATAAAATTTTAAATCTTTATTTTTTGCAGACTAAAGATTATTATTTTTTAACAGTGTACTAAGATATATTTAGTCAAAAATTTTAAATTTTTATAATTTAACGTTTTTATTGTTTTTATATACTTTTGGATTCATAAATTTTCTTACAGTGAGCATTTATTTTACTGTAGAAACCCCTGTGAGATGCTGTAGTATTTTACAAAACAAGAAAAAACAATACCCAAAAGGAAGAGAACCAGTTGAGCAGCTTCCTTGTTGGGGAGACACCAGTGCCACAGCTTATGTGTCTTATGATGCTGGAGGTAACTGTATATTGTCATTTTCATTCTACTGGGTGGACACAGTCATTATCAGCTAATAATTTTGTTATCTTCATAAAGTCCTCATTTAAGGAGCATGTGAGGCATCATTATAGATGATTATCTGAAAAAAGAGAGCTCCACCTGCCAACTGTGGTCAAAATTCTGTTGCCCAAGAGGGCAGGACAGGTGAATCTCCTTCTAGCACAAAGCTTTCATGGCTTAATTTGATACTGGACCATGCCTCAATATGTAGTAGGTGTTTGTCAGAGGCTGTAACCAATATTCGTAAAAGATACTTTTCCTTATACATTATTTGTGCTTAATACTGCTCTAAGCTCTTTATATCTTTAATTTGAATCAGTTTAACAATGATATAATATTACTATCCCTTTTATTATTTTCAGTGTATAGATAAATAAACTGTTGGTTTGGTTTGGTTTAGATTTGCTTAGGTTCTGGGTTTTTGAGACAGAATCTTGTATTTAGTCCAGACTGACCTTGAAGTCATAGAGATCCCCTTGCTTCAGCCTCCAGAGTACTGGAATTATAGGCATGCACCACCATGTCAAGCTAAAATTCAAGTTAAATAGAGTCAATAACTCCCTCAAGGACATACAATTAGAATGGAGTTAACAGTCTAATGTAGACATTTCCAATGCTGATGTTTATATTCTGTATATTGCCATAAGCTATATTTATGCAGTGAACTATCCACTCAAGGAGAACACAACTATTGATATATGAACTTATATAATGTCTAGAGGCAGCACAGGAATGTTTTCACAGAGCCACAGGCCTTCCTAAGTCTCTGCTTTATTTGCAAAGCTAAATGACCGGTCACTGTGGTCTTCACCAATGGCTAGTGGCTAGCAAGAGCTCTGGCAGCTCTAGATTAAATTTTCTTCATGGGAAGAAGGCAGTGGGATCAATATTCTGATCTACCTATAGAGAACCTGAACAGTCTAACCTGACCTAGTCTTAAGCATGCTTTTTGGAAAAGAGCTCCTCTAAATGTAGAGGCTTAAGGAGAAGGTGCTTCTTAGAATGAGGTTCCTGTGAAGAAATTTTGGGTGTTTCACCTTCCTAAGGTCCAGGAAAAGACTTCTACTGACAAAAGTGACTGAAATACGAGATGCATACAATGTTGCTCCTATAATCAGTGTCATGCAGCACACTCACACCATAGTAACCGAGCTCCATCTGTGGTGAAATGCTTGGTGGGCCTCCAGTTTTGTGAGCTACAGCACATTATGATGCATTGGGTCAAACTCACGCTTTTGCTGCTGGTCTAGCAAATAGATTGAGGTGTTCTCCACACTGAGAAGCATGTGTAGGAAACACATTCTGGGGCTGATTTTGATAAAACAAGACTATCTGTTTAAACATACAGAAGCACCACAGGGGATCCTTGGAAAAAAATGGAGAGGGGCCTGTCCTAGACGAAGAAGATTGATTTTCCTGTTGATCATAGGTGAACACAATTTATTGTTAGATGCTAACGGAAATGTTCACAGGCCATGTCATGAAGGATTCATCCTTCAGGGTGGGAGTTTAGTTTACTTATTTGTTTTCTAGCAGAAGACATCTCCTGTGTTGGAACACTGTTCCAGCAATTTTGAGAAGAGAAATATGATATCCAATGAACAGAAAACGTGATTATCATTGTAATCCTCCAGCAGCAAAACTACTTTGTGACTTGTCAGAAGCCCAGAATATTGATCAAAATAGAAATGTCACACAAGCTAACCTGGGTAAAATTGACCTAGTGTTACTTTGCCATTGGTGTATGGTGAGTGAGTAAATGACACCCACAGTGTAGCATCAGTAACACTTTATGGAGTAGCTAATTTCTAACAATCGAGTGTAAATGTCTCATTGAAGTGATCTTTTCTGGACAGTGGGCCATGCAAGACTGAAGACTGCTTTTATAGTGAGCTGGAATACTTGAGTCATACCAAAGGCAGCTCTTTCCAACTCATGTCTATGAAATTACAATGGGAAGGTCTCATGTGGTGAACTCCATTTCAGTGCTTTCCCTAGCAAGTAGGTCATGAAAGAAAACACTTTTGACACTTGAAAAACCAAACAGCTATTCTATCAGCAGGCTTAAGCCTTTTGCTTCATGGTTTGTGGACAACTCACCACATGAGGATTCTCACCTCTGGGCTTTACACAAACAGAAAGACTAAGGCTACTTTATTCCCATGTTGACTAAGGTATATAGCAGTCATACCAAATATAGAAGGGTTTTCTACCCCAGTTCATTTCCTGACATTACCAAGCATGGAAACTTGTAGCTGACCTTGATGCCAAGTGTTACTCAATGGCATAGCTAGCTGTGCCTTTCCATGCTTCACCTTCCGGTCCCAGCCACCATTACAATATAGTTCTACTGGGTTGAATAACTAACTACCTTTGTGATAAGTCAGTGACAAATAGACCCACTATATGCAATATGAAGTGATTCTTAGTGAAAATTAGGTCACACATGTCATCTGTATCAAAAATATTGATGCTACTGTCCATTGTTTTTAGAGAATAGAGTGTTTTCTCTCTTTGCTTGTACGTGTTTCATAAAGTTTTGATGGCTTTTTGTCCTTGCCTTTTTATTACCAGAACTATTGTTAGAGAAACATCTCCCAGGAAACATCACCAAGCATTACTCTGTCTTCTAAGCTTGTCAGGGCTCCTACTATCTTCTTTCATCTCCTATTTTCTAGCACCACCAACCCTAGTCTTCACTTCTACCCTACAGAACGCTCTTAGTCCTGTCTTCTGCCCATGACCCTGTGGGCTTTTGAAACAGCACTATAGGAAGGAATTCTGATTCTTTTTCACCCTATTTCCTTATGGGAAAAACATCTTCGAATTTTTCTTGAGGCAGGAAAGCGAATGTTTCACACAGAAGTAAGGGAAAGATGTGAGCGATCCTCAGGTCAATCATAACTGTCAGCCTGTACTACTTGTGTGAAATCCTATGCATTATGTTTCTGTTCATGTTATTTGCTTTACTACTAAACGCACAATTATTAGTTTGTAGGTTTTCTCAGACTATTTTCTTTCTCATTATTCTGCCTTAAATCATTAAGAATCATGTCATGTCACAGGAATATAATAACATTTTGCCTTTCTCTTCTTCCATATAGATACCTTTTCACTGGCTTAGTCTTGGTGTTGTTTTATTATAGAAGAATCACTATGATTTTCTGTCCTTTGGAAATGGACAGAAATCTCTTCAAATGCTGCTCCTTCTTACTTTTCTGGGTCCCATGGTTGTTAACAAACTACATGCTTCAGGAACAAATGGAAATCAGTTCCTTAGTGGCTATAGATTTCACATGGAGAACTCTACATATGTTTCTCATTTTTCCCCTTTTATGCTGCATACTTGTGATGAATCATTTTATTGGTAATGTGGGAGATGCCAGAATATTTACAGGATCATGGTCATGGGAGTGTGCCGCTATTTGCATTATGCTTGGGTAATGCCAACATAATCAATCAAAACAGAAACATTTGGTCAAATAAGCATTTGGTCATTAGCATAATGCTAATAGTTTTGTGTATTTAACCAAACCCTGTTACTTTGATGTGAGTCATAAAGAAATTTAGCAGAATGTCTTACCTTGTACAACAACTACATTTTTTAAAAAATGAGGAACTCTTGTTAGAATTTTGTTCAGTTACAACATATCAGGGAAAATAAAGCTATTTCTCTAGTGGGCCAGTGTAAGTCTGAGGGGATGTAAACATATTGCTCACCCAAGCTGTGCTGGGCTTTTTCCTTTATAAAATAAACAAAACTTAACGTATTTTATGTGTTTGGAGACACATATAAAAATACAATGAAAACTGGGAACCCTCTCCATGGATAAATATACACATGAAATTTGCAAACTTTGAAAGTGTTTTATGTGACTTAAAAATAATCCATGTATCCAGTGAGGCTTTGTTAGGAACTCAGCAAAGATAACCTTTAAAGTCTTTTCAGCTTACGATTTTAAGATTCTGTGGATTTTTCTTTCACAATGCTGACGGCTCATGCAGCACCAGCGATTCCTTTGGGACAAACTCTCCCAGTGCTATGGTACGTAGCTTGCAGATAGGCCAAAGCACTACATTTTATTTTCAATCTAGTCATGCTTCTGTGTTCATTGGCTTCCAGTAATGAGGGGACTTTTAGAGATTTTGAATGTCTGACGAACCAGTACACAGTCCTTCCTCACAAACCTCCAAGAGTGACCAACAAGCACCACCTTCTGGAGAAAAGGCAAAGTAGATGTCAAAGTAGATGGTTCCTGACTAAGCCTTGCTTTGTCCATGTCTCCAAGGCCTAAGCTGTTTCTGACCTTAGCTTTAATCTTCTCTCTTTCTTTAAACAATCACCTTCTCTTGGCTTAATAATTGTCAGTCTACGTTTTGCCCAAAGAAGCATACAAGATGGCTGAAGTCTGAAGAATTAACTGTGAGAGGAAAGAACTCTACTTTTCATAGGAAATTCCAGTCACAAAACTTAGATCATTTGAAGGCAACAGTCTGTAGTTCCTGTGAAAAGCTGTATATTTAAGTAACTTAAGATTAACATTTTTTGAAATGTTGGTAAAGTAGTGTAAAGTAATTTGAGGAAACAGGGACAGTATTATCGTGGTGGTAACAATGATTAGTTCATTAAAACAATTAAAGATTCATGCATAATAAAGCAGCAAAGGACTGGATTATATATATATATATATATATATATATATATATTTACCTTGAGCATAACAAAAATATTATTTTGCAAATTAGCTATGTTTCTTCCACATGGGTCCAGTAGATGCTTTTCAAAATACATATTCATTTCAGGGAATTGGAAGGTGAGTGTAATGTATTGTGATCATTTTCATCCTTTACATCCTCTTCTTCCCCTGTGGCCATGGTACTCTTCTCCATTCTCCAAGATCTATCCTCTAATTTTATGTGATCTCCATCCATTTATTTACATTATGGTGCCAAATAAGTTTTTATATATGCTGTGCTTTTTACTGTAAGTTGCAAACTTACTATGTAACATAGTTGGCAGAAAATTGAACTATTTGTGTATACTTTCATTATGACTCCAAAAACTTCATTTGTGATGATTTTTATAGAAACTCTTTTTGTTTCAATATTTCTCTGGTCTCCTAA
The DNA here is from genome assembly GCA_004027025.1 of Myocastor coypus. Classification (NCBI taxonomy): domain Eukaryota; kingdom Metazoa; phylum Chordata; class Mammalia; order Rodentia; family Myocastoridae; genus Myocastor; species Myocastor coypus. Next base: position 5,705 of record PVJA010028216.1, on the reverse strand, counting down.
TAAGCTATTGATGTTAATATGAATCTCTTTGTTGCTAGATTCCTAGGAGTGCCAAGATTTGTAAAGGCTTACTTCATTGCCAGAGTGAAAGATACTTACCCAATTGACATCTTGTTCTGTTTTGCTTTGGTTTTAATCAAAGAGCCACAATTGACTGTTTCCTGAGAAATGATCCTTCTCATTATAATTCTTTTTTTTTTCAACAATTCTTTAAAACCCATTCACAATAGATTTGCTCATTAGAAATCTTTTGAAGGTTAAGATAAATAATGGAATTTTTTTTAGTCCTATCATATTCCAAAGCTAGGTTGTCTGTCTCCAGGGAGATAAATTAAGTAGTCTGAAGTTTATTGTATGGAAGTTGTAGAAGTGGACCCTTGGAAACGTACTGTAAATGTATTCATGTGTATTTCCTAGCATTTTAAATGAGAAAATAAATATGGAGCTTTTTTGATCCCCAGACAAAATTTCTATTTTCTTCCTGAAAATATTCAATCTGTCAAGGAATTTGCTGTTCCTAAGAGGCTATTAGTCATTCTGTAAAGTTGTGTTTGTATTTATTTTCTTAGACTTACTTTCCAGATTGACATATGTATTATTCCACTAAAGCCAAATGTAACATAAAATTTAAGAAAAATAACCCCATTGGTGGAAGCACTGGAGAGGCTAACAGGCCATCCTCAGGAAAACGCCAAGAAGCTAAATATGGCTCCCATATTTAGGGTACAGTTCTTGGTGTTTTCCAGGCACTTTTTATATATGGATGTGTCTTAACACCAATCTTGTAAAATAAATATTACTCCTATTTCTAAATGGAGAGAGGAGACCCTGAGAGCTAATGAGTGGCGAGGGCCTGGCTGGAGTGCAGACCTGTCTAATCTGTCCTCCAGGTGCCCTTTGTCCTGCAGTGCTGCTGCTTCCTAAGCAGGGTGTTTAACATTGGCAGTAGCGAAGGCTCGTGAAGTTGTACAGGGGCTCTACAGCTCATAATTGGAAAGTGAAGAATTATTGTTGTATATAGTCCTCTCATGAATGCCGTTCCTAAATAATACATCCATTGTCAAATGATGTCCATTCTTTAGAAAATAAAACCATTTCTTTATAGAAAAAATATATACCTAAAAAATATGTTTTAATCAGCAATATTTGTCAACTACCTCCGATGTTTTAAGAGCTGAATCTTTTGCTCAAACATGCAGAAATATGACAGCCGATCATGCTTTAGAAGCATATGTGAAATCACATTTTTTTAAAGGTGTAGCGATGAGATGAAGAGAATGAGAAACGCACCTGAGTTGCTGTGGTCCACGCATACAGAGAGAAGAATTAGGCAAAAGCTGATGATCAGTCCCAGATAAAGCACTGGATCAAGGCAGTGAAGGCAACAAAGCATTTCCAACTATATCAAGGTTAGCTTTTTGTGTATGGGGAAGGTAGATCACAGCAGAAAGAAATCTCTGGCCACCTCTGTCATGCTCCTCTAAGAAGTGTTGATAACTACCTTGGCCAACTTTAGGGTTTGCATTGTTGTAAACGAGAGATCTGGCCAAAGAGGAGGAAGTCTGCAGCATACCAACATCCAATCCAGCCCTGGGGAGGACCAGATGTAAGCACAGATAGCGATTCAAATTTGTCAGCAGAACGTTTCAGCCCTTCAGCCAGCGGTTCGCCTAGAAAATAACCAGAAATGCTTTCCTATAAATAAAAGATTTGTAAAAAGGATGAGGAGCCAACATCCAGCTTTCAGAACTGCTGAGAAAGGAGGGGATGTGATAGCTGCTCAGGCAGGACAAAGACCCATGTGTCAAACACGCAGCTTGGTAAGTGCTGCAGTTAGGGGCCAAGAGCAATGCCTCACTCTGCGCTGGGATTAGGGGCTGGAACTGGAAAGATCTGATGGGGCTGGCCCTTGAATTCAGTAGACTTCAGTGTTGGAATTGTTCATTTTATCTCACACAATGCAGACATTTTATTAAAGTGCTTCCCTGAGAATGGCCTGTAAAGCCTCAGTGTGACGTCCCCAAGTTTAAGATGCAGAACACTCATTATCTAGGAAACACACACATGCAAACACTTCTTTTTCTAGGAGCTGGGACTTGAACTCCGGGCCTTGTGCATGCTGAGGAGGCATGCTAACACTAAGCATATCCCAGCCCTAAATGCATTTTTGTAGATTATGTCTTGGTTTAGGTTTTCAAGTTCAGACTTCACATGCTGCCTTTATGTCCTCTTAGATACTTTGCTTTAGTTCTGTTCACATGTCTGGAATTGATAGGATCCCAACAAAATCTTGGTTAGCTGAGAAAAAGAGACTAAGAAATCTTTTCATTCATCATGTATGCTTTAAATGACAAACTCTTTAATAAACTTAAATAGCAGCATAAGAGAACTCCTTATAAGATGCTATCAAACTTTCTCCAATAAGCCTGGGTGTCTCCGTGGCCTTCCCAGGGGAGCCCTTGTTGATTCTTCTTTCTCCTGTTTTCTTCTATCTCCTTATCTCCTTTCCATCTCTGTCCTTGTGCTTGTCTCTATGTCTGTATGTCTGTCTGTCTGTCACTCTTTCTCTCTCTCTCTCTCTCTCTCTCTCTCTGTTACACACATACACACACACACACACACACACACACACACACACACACACATACCTGCATGCACTTTTTTTCTCATCCACTTACTTTATATATAACTGTCTGGGTTACCTTTTCTCTCTTTACTGAAACAAAACACCTGATGCCTAGAATCAAGGAAGGAAAAGTTAATTTAGCTCATAGTTGGCGGAGGTTTCAGTCTACACTTGGCAGAGGACAACAGTTCGTGGCAGTAGAAAGCAGCAAAAGCAAAAAAAGGAGGAGCAGCAGAGAGCAGGCCTCTTTCCCTGCCTTAGACTGTATGCAGGCTACCCACCCTAGGCTGGGCGTAGCACTCTCACCCATAGTCTCAGATCCCACCCAGATCCCACCCAATGGATCATGAATCAGTCAAAAATTCTAGAAGTCAGCTTCATGACTGCATGAGGTTTTGGGGGGACACCTAAATACAAACCATACCAATAAAAAGTAAATTACTTTGTATATTACAACATGGATATGCCCTCTAAAGAAAATTGGTCTGTCCCATTGACCCTTAATTCCACATCAGGACAGTAACATGTGACGAACCAACATGAATCCTCCTTCAAAAGAAGGACAAAGTGAGAACATATATGTACTCTGCATAGTTTTCCTTTGTCTTGTAAATAAGACAAGAAATTATATGCTTGCATAAGTGTTGATCCTTTTCTATCATCTTTAAGTTGCCAACTATTTAATATGTATCCCTTATTCTTATTCAGCTTGAATCCTTGAGTCAGATTTTTAGAACGATGGCTCTGCAATCAACACAGATGTGATTTCTTGGATTTTCTTATGATATAAAATTAGCATATGTATTTCCCAAATTTCTCTCAGGGACTATAGCTGAATTAAGAGATAACAGCAGACCCTTTGATCAGAGGCTAGATTATCTGGTTTTTAGCCATATGCTTCCTATCTAGAGTTAGCTGAGAAAAGACGTTACTAATAAAAAGGAGAGATGAATGGGTAATACATCAAGGATACCTCAATGGTTGCCTAAGGGAATGAGGTCAAAGTAACAATCCTAAATTTGCTTGTGTCTGATCCACTCCTGGTTCTTGCTCCCTGTTCCGTCTCCTAGGGATAATCACCCCATGGGATATATTTCTTGCATCTGCTTCATGGCTAGGGGCAATCTTCAATGGAAGAACAGAGGGTAGAAATGGAAAAACTAGATGATGTTCCCTCTTAACCTCTGACTTCATTCAGGCAATGAGTTCTTTGTATGACAAACTTAATCAGAACCAATAAGAGATCATTTGTCATCTTTATTTACCTCACTTTGGGGTAGATAAGAACCTATTTTTCTCCAGACTTTATGATAAGGTGTCACCTCTGAACTGAACAGGAAATGTGGCATATGGTAGGATACAGGTGTCCCATGGTTTTTCCAAGTGCAAATTCATGCCTCAGAAACTCATCTATCTTAAAGAATTTCAGAGAAAAGACTATGAGCATATAGTCTAGAAGACTTCTGTGATATTTACTTCACAAAAAAAATAGAGATATCATTAGACCTTAAATTTGACATTTCCCATTGTCTTGGATCTTCAGGGAGAAAATTGTGTTAGCCCCTGCCACACCAAAGGCGAAGCAACCAATGTAAGACACACTTGGAGATTGTGATTCTTACTCTGGCAAGTTTGGTCCATTGTGTTTCTTCAGGCTATAGAAAATATACTGAGGAACTCATTTGCTGGCCAAAGATGATGGTAACAAGATTTCTTTAAAGAGAGAGATTTTGATGGGTACATAACTTTAACTCTCTACTCACAAAGACATAAGAAGTGCTCAGTTCTACCTAAGAGAAGGATGACTACAGTGCTAATCCTGAGTGAACCTAAACAACTAGTAGATGCAAGGATTAGAATCAACTCATCCCTCAAAAGGGTCAATGCATGAGGCTATGTCTAGAATTTCTTGTAGTTGGTAACAGAGGGAAAGGATACTTCTAATTAGGGTAAGCCTGCTCTCCTCCCACTGGAGGGCAAAGGGAAGCTTTTTGTTATGGATTTTAAAGTAAGCCCTGGAAGGAATCTTTGAGAGACTATGCATGGATAAGGAGACCTAAAAGGAGGGACAGTTTAGTACCTGACAGCTATCATCAGGTGGAAAAAGGAGTCATAAAACCTACTCAGAAGAGATTCATCAATACATATAACTACATCTAGGACCTGCCATGACAGGACATAACTTTTCCCATCACAGAAGACATTTTTAGGTCCTGGACATTTAAACTCATCCTAAAAAGTATGAACTACGCTTTGGGTATGTGACAACAATATGAAGAAAGAGAATACAGCTATCTTCCGCCCTGTAAGTATCTTAGCTTATAAGAGAGTTATACCAAGGAGAAATTTAAAGTTGAATAACGGGTTAAAATTTAGAGGTCTAATATGGTCTGGAACAAGCTTTTAACAATGAGAGAAAGAAGAGACCACTTGTCTCATGGCTGGTGTGTGAATAAGCCATGATAAGCAATAATTCAGCAACTGACCCTGTGAAGTACAAGAGGCAATAATAAATACAGTGCACATTTAAATTAGAAGGCTTATTACAGTAGAAGACTTGCTGCCATCAATCTCCCTCAAACTGTTCCACGTCACTCCAAATATACCTGTCTTATTATGTTTGTCAATTTCTAAGGCAGTTCTTCCAGTCCTCTTTTGACACTGTCTCAAGTAGGATCAAAAATACAGTGAGTGCTGCTCGCAGCGCCTTCTGATGGAAAAAAAAAAAAAACAAAAAAAAAACATGAAACTATTTCAGCATGTCTTCAAACACTTTTTTTTTTCCCCAATTCTTTTATTTTTTAAATTTAACAATGGTTATATTACATATTTTCATCATCGGATCAGTTTAGATTAATACATATAGGTATATAAGATTGATCAAACAACTAAACATTAACCTTTCTAAATCCACATTACTTTTTTTGTTTTTTTCTTTTCCCCCTTTTTTTCTTTGAAAGTTGACATATTACATATTGTCCTCACAATCATTCTATAGAGTGCAGTGTGTGGGCATGACCCACCTCCCTATTAATGTTGCATAGAAAAAAGAAAGAAAGAAAAAAAAAAAAACAGGAAA
>PVJA010028215.1:0-27820 GCA_004027025.1 Myocastor coypus | reverse complement strand
ATTGTGCTGACAATATGCAATATGTCAACTTTCAAAGAAAAGAAAGGGGAAAAGAAAAAAAAAAAGTAATGTTGATTTAGAAGGGTTAATGTTTAATTGTTTGATCAATCTTATATACCTATATGTATTAATCTAAACTGATCTGATGATGAAAATATGTAATATAACCATTGTTAAATTTAAAAAATAAAAAATTGAAACTTAAAAAAAAGAATAAAATATAAAACACACATTGAAAGTGATACAAAACTTCAAAACAAGATGCTAGAAAAACAATAGCGGTTTTTATAATGCATATTGTCATCTTTAGTTGGTTAGATTACCATACATAGATATACAAAGTTGACCAGAAGCATCAATCACTGTCTGTTCATTTTAATAAACAAAAACAAATTAGCAGATTAGCAGTACAACTATCTTAATTATTAAATTATATATATATATATATATATATATATATATATATATATATGTCTCCACCTTTGTTCTTACCTCTTGTCGACAGTCTTAGTTGTTCTTTTCTTTTGAAAAATTTCCATCTCACAATAGCTATTGCACCTTTTAGATTCTATTTACTCTTTCAGTTTCTTACAGTAGGGAGACAATGCAATGTTTATACATGAAGATCTGATATTTTTAACTTATGTATATGGTCTCTAGTTACATATACATATGCATAAAAGCCTTGTGTTTATTTTTCTTTATAGCTGAGAAATATTCCATTGTATGGAAATAGCACAGTTTTTCTATCCATTGCTCGGTCGATGGGCATTTGAGTTGTTTCCAAGATTTGCCTGTGGCAAATTAGGCCACTATAAACATAGGTTCCCCTCTCTTCTTTTTCACAAAAAAGTAATAAAAGAAAGTGAAAGAGATAGTTTGAGAAAGGGAGGGAGGAAGGGAGAGAGAGAGAGAAAGAGTGTCATACAGGAAGCATTTGTCAAAAATCTGCTGTATGTTCAATAGTTTGGTTCTATGTTGTGAAAGATATCTTCTAAAAAATGACAAAAAGTTTAAATACAAAACTATGTAAGGAAATGGTTGCTACACTATTATTCACAAATTATGAAGTATTAGAAAATAGTGCAGGGATCAATATACAGAATAAAAGAAGGACTTCAACAGATAAAATACCAGGAGACAAGAAAGACTGCATTTGATGTGAAACCCAAAGGATGAGAAAAGATAATCTAATTTCAAACAGAATGGTCTAACCAAAGCTCAGCAAATGTGAGAATGTTGATTTAAAGGAAAAATAAGACATTTGCTCTGACTGGTGAGTATCTTGGCCCACATATCCATGATTAGAGTTCAAAAATGTACGTGGGAACCAGGTCACACAGGATCTCATGGACTACAGTGAAAGGTATGGAATATATGAGCACTAGAGTAAAAGGATTGCTGGTGAAAATTATAGGAAGGCAATGGTTGAACAGCAAGACCATGAAAGGATATTATAGTAGTCTAAAAGACAGGCTGCAGTGGTGTGCATTAGCCGTAGAGACAGAGAGTTAACGTATTTAGAGGAAAAATGACAGGACCATCTGATGTGGGGAAAATGAAACGAAATCAGCGACATCTTCAAGGCTGTGGACTCAGTCAAGTAGGATGGCTAGTGATAGAATTCATTGAGAAAGCAAGGAACAGGTGTTGATTTTGTAGGAAACAAGAATTTAGTTCTGATGATCATAGGTTTAAGTCAATCTGAGAAACAAGACTAATACTTACACATTAACTTGTATATCTAAAGCACTTGATATAGGCTAACTGATTTTCTTTTTATAAAATTTTATGAAATTCATGTAGTCTGAATTTTTCTTAATATTTTATTTGAATATGTTTCTCTTTTTTGTATTTTACGTTTTTATTTATTTTTTCAACAGTAATTATTATACTGCACTTTGCTATCTTCAATGTAGTTGCACAGATTACAGATATTAGCATATAAAATTTGTTGTAGTAAAAGTTTTCAACATGGACCCACCTGGAATCCAGCCACCAGTGTGTGCATGCACGTAGGGACCTCTCTGCCTGCCCGTGTCCACTGGATACTTCCCCACCTGGAGTCCATGAAAAGGTTCATGTAGGTACTTTTGCAGATCCTAGACCTGGCAACTCACCTCATTCCTCTGGAATCCTGCAGCAAAGTTCCCTGCAGAGAGGCTGGGTTCAGACCCTCCCAGCTAATCCAGGAGCTGAACATTTTACTAGAGGAGTATATAATACCATTTCCCCAAGCAACAGCAGCAAGAAGCTGAGCACAGCAACAGGCAGCACATCAGGACAAGTTTCAACTTGGCGGATCCAGACCTGAGTTTCAGTAAGTGCTAACTGCATAACTGCACCAAAGCTCTACATGAAAGGGCAAAGTACAGTGCAAAGAGAAGGAGCAAGATGCAATCTCAGGCCCCAAGCCCACCCAGAATAAATGCAGGAGACACTAACATAGAAGATGCTGGGAATCACACAGGAGAAAACCCAGAATTAATAGCATCTGAAGTGAAGAAATAAATTCAGACACATATACAGTCAATCAAATCAGAAATAATAGCAGAAGAAAGAAAGAAAGAAAGAAAGAAAGAAAGAAAGAAAGAAAGAAAGAAAGAAAGAAAGAAAGAAAGAAAGAAAGAGAGAAAGAAAGAAATCACTGAATTAATAGCATCTGAAGTAAAGGAACAACTGCAGAAAGGTAGAGAGGAAATCAGATTAGAACTAATCTTTGAAATAAAAAATAAAGGATAACTACAATGAAAGAATTAATAAATGCTTCAAAGAAGACATTGATAAAATAATTTAGAGAAGGGAAAAATGATGATATCCTGGAATGAGCAATACAGGAAAGAAATTGATCACATGAAGCAGTTTCAAAGAGATATACAGGACAAAATTATCTCAATAACAAACTGGCAACACCATATGAACAAAAGTTAAGGTAGAGTTTCAGATCTTGAAGACACAGTTGCAGCGAGGTTGAAGGTACAAAAGGATCTCATAAAAATAAGCAGGATGCAGGAAAAAATAACTCAACATCTGCAAGACTGTCCAAAGGTGAAACAAAAAGCTCAACCAAGAAGCTACCAGAAATAATACACAAGTTCAGTAGCACAGCAGGTTACAAAACCAACACACAAAAGTCAATAGTATTCCTCTACACAGATAAAAAAATACACTGAGTAGAAATTAGAGAAACAATAACTTTTACAATAGCTATGCAGAAATGGAAAAACTTAGGAATTAACCTAACTAAAGAAGTAAAAGATCTATTCAATGAAAACTACAGCATTCTAAAAATTGAGATCTTACAGGATTTCAGAAAATGGAAAGATATTCCCTGCTCTTGGATAGGAAGAACCAATGTTGTGAAGACGGCCATACTCTCTAAAATGTTACACAAATTTATTGCAATCCCTATCAAAATATCATCAACATACCTCACAGACCTGGAGAAATAATTCCTAAAATATATTTGGAACGAGAAAAGACCTAGAATAGCAAAGAAAATTCTGGGCAAGCAAGATAAGGCTGGAAGCATTACAATTCCTGACCTAAAGTTATACTACAAACCTGGAGTGGTAAAATCAGTATGATATTGGCAAAAAAAACCAAGGATCAGTGGAATAGATTAGAAGATACAGAAGCAACTACAAACACACTCAGCCACCTTATCTTTGACAAAGGGGACAAACATGTTTACTTGAAGAGAGATAGCCTCTTTAACCAATGGTGCAGGAAAATCTGGCTCATTACCTGCCTAAAACTAAAATTTGGCTCAGTTCAATCACCATGCATTAAGCTGAAATCAAAATAGATTAAAGTTATACAGATTAAAACAGAAATACTAAATCTCCTGGAAGAGAAAATGGGAGAAAATCTTGAAAATATCGGGGTAGGCACAACGTTCATTGACAAAAATCAAAATGCACGTGTAATACTTGATAAAATCAACAACAGGGTACACCTCCACCAGAGCATTTTTGCACATCAAAAGAAATTACCAACAGAGTAAAAAGACAACTCACAAATTTTGGAAAAATTTTAACTATAAGTATTCAGACAAAGGTCTTCTAGTTGGAACCTATAAAGAACTAAAAAACATTAGAGTTCCAAAATTCAAAGACCCAATTCAGAAATGGGTATCTGAGATTAACACACACTTCTTAGACAATGAAATTCAAAAGCTTATAGATACATAGAGAAATGCTCCACATCGCTAGTCATTCATGAAATGCAAATTAAAACAACACTTAGATACCATCTCATCGCAGAAAAAAAAATGGCTATCATAAAGAAATTAAACAACAACAAATGTCAGAGACGCTGTGGGGAAAAAGGAACACTTCTCCACTGCTATGGGGAATACAGACTGGTGCAAAAATTATGGAAAGCAGCGTATGGACTCCTTAAAAAACTAGAACTGGAAATCCCATTCAATCCAGCTACCCTCCTACTGGGAATTTTCCTAAAACAACTGAGAATATCATATCATAGTGATGTTTGTGCACTTATGTTTATAACAGCACAATTTGTGATAGCCAAATCATGAAAACAAACAAAATACCCATCTTCTAAAGAATGGTTGAAAAAGATGTGTTATTTTTATACAATAGAATGTTACTCAGCTATAAAGAATGAGAAACTAGAAGACGTCATATGTAGGTAGATGTATCTGGAAGATATACTCATAAGTAAAATAAACCAGACGTAATTGTGAAAATATCATATAGTCTCCCTAGGGTAAGAACTCAGAAAAGAAATAAACATAGAAAAGCATAACACACCTGAATGGAAATCAAGAACTTAAGAGCTAAACAATGAAGAGACTGCAAGCATAAAAAATGGGAAACATGCTTGGAGTAAAACGATGCACTTATATACCCAGGATGAATTAGACAATGGTCATAAGAATTTCCAACAAGTTTTCACACTGAGCATAGCAATGTGTAACACAAAATTTGTGCTTGGGATGCCTGTAATTCTGCTCTTTTAGATGTATGCTGCTTCTTATGTAATTTCAGTTATTGCTATACTCTCTTTCAAGTAAATGTTTGTTTTAAAAGAAAACAAAAAAGGATAATCAAAGAGAGTAAGGGACAAGAGAAAATGCCATAGGATTGACCAGCTACAATCTTCTATATCCTTAAATTTCTAAATTTCTGTGTAAAAATGTGTAACTGCAGCCTGGCCTCAGAAGTGAATTCAATGAGAACCTGAATTGCATAGTGAGACCCTGTATCAAAAACACATAAAAAATGTGTAACTGCTTTTATCACATTCTATAGAGAGTTATTAGAATATTAATGATTGATGGAAAATACCTATTCCAGCTTAAGTCAAGTTGTTTGATATTCAGAAAGCCAGTGATGTTAAGCTTAAGTGCCTATGTTATAGAGCAATAGTATCACTAAGCTTCTCAAGAATTAAAAATGTGAGTTTATTGACCAAAAATTACAGAGAAAGAAGGGCTACAAGGAAAGCCAATATTTTTGCCTTAGCCCTTCAAGATCAGTGAGGACACAGGACATAAGAGAACCTCTGCTGTAACATTCTATAACTCACTGCTATCCCAAATTTCCTGTTCAAGGAGATTTTGGGGACACAAAGGAAAGGGATTGATGAAGTACAGTGTGCCTAAGGAGACTTACTTGAAGAGAAAACATTGTCTCAGACTTTCACAGAGACCAAATTGGTCAAGCAATGTCTGTGGCTCATCCAGATGGCTTACAATGACAGCAGTTCTAAAAAGCACTATAGTTTCAAAGTAAATACTGAGGTCTGATTGACCTTGGTAGATACAAAGTTATGTGTTCTGTTATACAGGTCTTGCTTTAACTTGCCCTTAACCACTCTGCAGAAAAGTTTAACCACGTGGCATAAAAAGTAAAGCTAGAATAGTATGCTGAACTGTAAAAGGCTTAAATCAACAGCTTCCTGCATTGCTAGCTTTGCCAATAACCAAATATAATTGTGCAATATTGGCTTTGTGTACAACTACTTTCTATTACTTCAATGAGAACAAATTTTTGTTTCAATAATGATCAGAAAAATTATCATGTCTACACCCTGTGCTCTAAATAAATAATATAAGGACAACAATATGCATTGTATCAATTTCTAAGAATGTACTACTAAGGTGTTTTGAAACTGTTGCATTGTTATTTCTTACTCAAAGTAATAAAAATGTCTAGCATATCCACATTTGTCAGCCATTCAGTGCATTGAGTTCCATAGAGAGAGTGCCATGGCAAGTCAGAGCCAGATGGGCATGGTTTGACTCTATACCTCATGGAGGATAACCAGTAAACATGTGCGAAGGATATCCTAAGAAGCCAAAAGGAAGGTATCATTATAGGCAATCTTTGTGCAAATTTGCAAAGAGTAGCACAAAAAGAAGCATGTAGGTGGTTTCATTAACTTCTCAGAGTTTTCTAAGTAGCTTCCAGAGAGGTAGAAGACCATACCTGCTAAAGAAGGAAAGTTTGAACATGTGGCAAAATTGAACAAGGCTTGTTATAAAGACAAATGAAAACTTATATTCCTCCTAAAGGAGAAACAAAAAACAAGTGCAAGGATTCCAATGCACCCGAGAGGCCTCCTTCAGCCATATAAGAAGAAGCCTGCAAATCTGAGAGAAAAGTACAAAAAGTATATCGCTGCCTACAAGGCTACTGGAAAACCTGAAAAAACACACACACAAAAAAAGGTGTGTGTGTGGGAGGGAGTCGTCAAGACTGAAAATAGCAAAAGAAAGAAGGAAGAGGAGGGAGGAGGATGGGGAAGATGAGGATGAAGAAGAGGAAGAAGAAAATGAACTGTGTGAGGAGGATGAAGAAGAGGATGATGATGAACAAGTTGGTTCCAGCAGACTTTACTTTAATGCATATGAAGCACTTAAAACCCCTGTACAAAAGATCACACTTTTTGAAGAAAAATTTTTATTTTATTTTATTTTATTTTATTTTATTTTATTTTATTTTTTGTCTTTTTAGGACAGGGTCTCACTATGCAGTTCAGGCAGGCCTTGAGCTTACTTTTGTAGCCCAGGCTGGTCTTGAACTCACACTGATCCTCCAGCCTCAGTCTCCCAAGTGCTGGGATTACAGGCGTGTGCCACCACGCCTTGCTCTGAAGAAAAAATTTTAAAATGTAAGACTGTATAAGATTTATTTTAAAAATTTACACACAAAATGACACATTCAGTGAGTGAGACAACCTTGGGTCTGCTGGAAACTCATTTGACCCAGTAACCAGGCCCAGTGTGCTCAGTATGGAAAACTCCTGCAAAACTCCCTGCAGAGAGACTAAAGACAAGGCTAGAGACGAGATCCAGGAGCTAAACATGTTACAAGCATGGTACAACAGTTTACCCTCCAGGGGCTGCAATAGTAAGAAGTAGAGATGTGCAACCAGGCCTAAGTCACACCCACCTGGACAATTTTAAACTTGGTAGATTTGGACATGCTACTAAGAACTCTACCAAAGCTCTAAACCAAAAGTCAGAAGGCAGAGACATAAAAAATGATAAAGAGAAGGAGTAAAATGCACTCTCAGGCTGCAAGCCCACCCACAACAAATACAAGAAACAATAGAAGAAATCTCTGAAATAATAGAATTAGAAGTAAAGAAACAACGGCAGAAAGGCATAGAGGAAATGTGATCACAAATAATTTCTGAAGTAAATAAAAAAGGAAACAATACATATAATAAAAAGTACTAAGTGCTTGTAAAAGACAATGAATAAAAAAATAGAGAATAGAAAAATGATGGAATCCTTGAATGAACAATATAGGAAAGTAATAGAATGTGTGAAACAGATTCAAAGTGTTATACAGGAAATTAAAACCCCATTCACAAGCTGGCAAAACTGTTTCAGTGAAAGTGAAAATAAACTTTCAGATCTTAAACACACCATTGGAGCTAGTGAAGAGGTAAGAAAGAGCTCTTAATAACAACTAGGATGCGGGAAAAAATAATTCAACATCTGCAAGGGGATGCAAAGATGAACAATGTAAGATGAACAGGTACCAATGAGAAAAAAGAAGTCTGTACAAATGACATAAAAAGCATATGGGAAGAAATAATAACAGGAAACTTCCCAAATATGGTAAAACAACTTGACATTCAGATAACTGAAGCATATAGAACTCCAAATAATTGGTGCAACCACTATGGAAAGCAGTGTGGAGGACCCTTAAAAAAAAACTAGAACTGGAAATCCCGTTCAATCCTCCTATTCCCCTACTGGGAATTTTCCCAGAAAAACTGAAAACATCATACCATAGAGATATCTGTGTGCCTATGTTTATAGCAGCCCAATTTGTAATAGCCAAACCTGGAAACAACCAAAATGCCCATCATTTGAAGAATGATTCAAAAAATGTAGTATTTTTATACAATGTAATATTACTCAGCTATAAAGAATGATAAACTGGAAGTCTTCATATATAAATGGATGTCTATTGGACATATACTCATAAATGAAATAAACCAAACCTACATGTGTAAATATCGTATAGTCTCCCTGGTGTAAGAACTCTAAAGAAGAAATAAAACTTTAAGGGTATAACACAGCTGAATGTGTTATGGGTTAAACAACGAAGTGACTGGAAGCAGAAAAGAGAGGAAACATAGCAGGAGCAAAACCATGCACTTACTTACACAGGATGAATCAGACATTGGTCCTAAGAACCTTCAAAGGTTCATCACGTTAACCATAACACCATGGAACACTAAAATTATGTTTAGAGTGCATGTCATTCTCATCTTTTAGATGTGTACTGCTTCCAATGTAAACTCAGTTACTGTTATACTCTCTCTCAAGTAAATGGTTGGTTAACAAAAAAAAAAAAAAAGGAGGGGGTATTAATTCAGAGTAAGAGACAAGACAAAATGCCATAGGCTTGAAAGGCTACAATTTGGTACATCCTTGGATTTCTAAACGTCTGCTTAAAAATGTGTAACTGATTTTATTACATTCTATAGAGAGTTATTAGAATATCAATGATTGACAGAAAATATCAATTTCAAGCTAAGTCAAAGATGTTTGATATTCAGAAAGCCAGTGAAGTTAAACTCAATTACCTATGTTATAGAGTAATAATATCATGAAGCTTCTCTGCAAGAGGGTTGAGAATGTAAGTTAACAGACCAAAAGTTGGAGAAAAAGAAGGGCTATGAGGATAGCCAATATTTTGGCCCTAACCCTTCAAGGTCAGTAAGGACTCAGGACATAAGAGAACATGTGCTGTAATATCCTGTAACTTAGAGGCATCCCAAATTTTTTGGTCAAGGAGATTGTAGGACCTCAGAGGAAAGGGATAAATGAAATATAGTGTGTCTAAGGAGAGTCACCCAGAGAAAAAACATTTTCTTAGGCTTTCACAGAAAGCAAACTGGTCAAGCAATGGCCATGACTCATCCCAAAGGCTGACACTGACAACAGTTCTAGAAAGCATTGAACATGGTTCCAAAGTTAGTCCTGAGGGGATTGGACCTTGGAAGATACAAAAGATGAATATTTTGTTATACAGGTTTTGCTTTAACTTGCCTTTGATCACCCAATGGAAAAGCTTAATTACGAGGCATAAAACGCAGTTTAGTATGAGCTGTAAGAGGCTTAAATCACCAACCTCCAACATTGCCAGTTTCACTGGTAACCCACTGTACGTATACATCTACTTCCTCTCAGTTCAAAGAGAAGAACTTTTTTCTTTCCTTACCAATATCAATTAGAAAATATGTCATATCCACTCCCTGTGCTCTTATTACTATTATGAGAACAATATACAATGTGTCAATTATTGTGAATGTACTACTAATGTATTGTGAAACTATCATATTGATATTTCGTATTAAAAGTAATTTTAAAAAGTGGAACTCCAAATAACATCAACCCAACTAAAACCATACCTAGAATATATAACCAAGGTCCCGAGAAATTCAGCATAGCAACAGTATAGTAAAAACTGCTACAGAAAAGAAACAGATCACATTTAAAGCAAAAACCCATTAGAATAACAGCAGATTTCTCTTTACAAACCATCAAGTCAAGAAGAGCATGGAACAAAGTACTTCAAGTCTTGGAAGAAATGAAATTCCAGCCCAGACTGATATACCCTACAAAACTCTCTTTCAAGTTGAATGGAGAAGTGAAATACTGTCAGGACCAAGAACAACTAAAGAATTTTGTGATGACAAAGGCAACTCTGCACGATTTACTAAGAGATGCTCTAGAGAAGGATCTAAGAGAGCACAACTCCAGGAGGGAGAATGGAAAGAGCCCACAAAATTGGGCAAACAATTAAACACAGGAGAAACAGAGGGGTACAAAAGCAGTCTTTTAACTATTCTTTTATATACAGCACCAGAATATGTCCATTAGCATATTCCACAAATGGATTTCTCCTGCACCCTATGGGTCATGATTGTGTCTCATTCTACAGGATGATATCAAGGAAATAGCAGTAGCTCAGTCCCTCAAGTGACAACTAGCCACCAGTAAGCATCATGGACACTGTCCATGTAGAAGACTAGAACTTTGTATGATATCCTATCACCAAAAGGTTAGAAGTTCTGGTCAGATGTTTTCAATTCAAGTACTTATGTTATGCTTAATTCTTAGTCATTCTTAATACCATAGTAACTTTTTCTTAGTTGATATCTTTGTATATATTCACCTGATCAAATACTGTGTAAGTACTCTGCCTTGATTACAGCTTCATAGATATGATACACAACATTCTGACCTCTAAATTGGAATTATGATTTTATTTGAATTTTGGGATATTGTTTTGAAATATTAAATTTAATTTTAATTAATATTTAATTAATTGGGCTTGAGAGATAGCTCTGTGGCACAAGTGCCTGCCTGGCAAGTGCAAGGTCATGAGTCTGAGTCCCAGTCCTGCAAAAAGTGTATATATATATATATATATATATATATATATATATATATGTATAATTTTCTTAATATTATTTAACTATAGCTTTGTTTTATGATTCATACTGTATCTCTGATTTATAATCTACTTATAAGGCATGCTATGATATTATCTCCTAGTATTAGAAATTTTAAAAAGAATAAATATATATGTATGTGTATGCAAGGATATATATATATATATATATATATATATATATATATATAATAGATATATAGATGCTTTCTCTTAGTTCATTGAAAATAGAAGTTTGTAGTAATATTGTTTAGACAAGATATCAGATTTGCACTTTTTCCTCTGAAGAACTACTATAAAAGCAACAATATACATGGTATTATTTGTAACCATGCTACTAAATTGTTTTGAAACTGTTTCATTGCTCTTTTGTCTTTTTTATTAAAATACATTTAAAAAACAAATAAAGTTACTGACTGTTTTACAGTGTAAAAAAACAAAAACAAATACTCCAGTATTTTTGCTATGTTGGATTGAAGATAAAGATATATGTTGTTATGTCAAATGTATGTAAAATAAAAGTACTTTGTCATGGCAGACAGGACAAGTACAATAGATAATATAAGTGTTAACATGATAAAAATGGAAAATGGTACAGTTTTGTTTCCCATATGTTTAATTATAGAGGAAAAGACCTAGCAAATTTGTACATAGTGTCAAGACTAATGGTGTAAGTAGAATATTTCCAAAATACTGGTTGGAGGGAAGTAGATAAAGCTCTTTTCAATATACTGAGGAGAGAAAAATGATGGTTACTTCATCATATAATAGTTCCCATAAATCAATTTATTGTTGAGTTGTGGTCAGTGGGATATACACATACCAAGCTTTTGGAATTAAATGGAAGTGAAAGACCAAGAAAAAGTAGCAAAGAAAAAATAGCAAAGAAGCTTTCAATGTACTATAAAAGAGATGAGCAGAAGTTATCATGCACATGAACTGATTAAATTCCCAGTTGATAAAAGCCAAATCAATCTCTGGCCTGGAATATTCACATTTACATGAAAAAAAGATTAAAAGAGTTTAAAGGTGACAGAAACTCTTCAGGTCACAGAAATAGCAAGATTTTTATTAGGCAACAATGAGGATATTGCACGATTTTTTGCATGAGCGTCCATATAAGGTAGATCTAATAAAACATAACATTTATATGTAGAATCAATTTTCAGTCTCTTGATGTAGCTGGTAGAATTATTGCTGCAAACCAATGTCTGATATATATATTTGTAATGTAGTTAGACCATTTAGGGCCCGGCAGGATGGTTCAGTAGTCTAAAGCGCCTGCTTAGGAAAGCTTAGGCGGCTTCACGAAATGCGGTTTGATCCCCAGCACCACATGCTGTACCAGCCCTGCCTTCAGGGCAGGCTGAGCCGGCCATAAAAATAAATAAATAAACAAAGCAAAAGTAAAAGAAAAAAACAAATTAGACCATTTATGTACCTAAATTTCATTTGAGAAATCTTTCAATTAAAGAGATTACACGATTACATGTAGCAAAAAAAAAACCTATCCATATATATATGATCACACTGGATACATCTGCATATGATGTATCATGTATACATATAAAATTAACAATAAAGTAAAAATGAAACTGTATTATAGAAATGTCAGAAATTAAATTATGTCAAAAAACCTCATAATTTATTTCTTTAAAAAAACGCCATGTGCAAAAATTTGATGGATATCATTAGTACAATCAACTTAGCTTTCTTGTGAATATACTTACATGATTTTTTGGGGGGTTTTTTTGTTCTTTTTTTCAATTTTTTTATTGTTTAAATTTAACAATGGTTATATTACATATTTTCATCATCAGATCAGTTTAGATTAATACATATAGGTATATAAGATTGATCAAACATCTTACATGATTTTTTGAATTGTCTGAAACGAATTATAAAGAAAATCAATCATTTAACCCTATATCTAAAAAATTAGGGGTTAGGGAGATAGCTCTACCGCACAACTGCCTGCCTGGCAAGTGCAAGGTCGTGAGTTCGAACCTTGGTCCTGCGGGAAAAAAAAAAAAGCTATGGAAGAATAAAGTTAAGCAGAATCTTATTCCACATTATAAAAAACACAGCAGATGTTTAAGAAACTAGACTAATAAATTCAAAGGACTGAAAGAGGAAAAAGATCTGTGTGTGTGTGTGTGTGTAAAAGACAAGGGAGAAGTAATATAAAGTCCATGGAAATATATATCTTAAAATTTCTAATACTAGGAGAAAATATCACATCATGTCTTTAAGTAGACTCTGAGTCAAAGATACATCATAAATCTTAAATCAAAAATTAAGATTAAACTATATTCAGAAAAGTAATTAAATATTAATTCAAAATTAAATATTTCAGAATAATTCAACTAAGAAAATTTTTCATGGTAGTAGAGAATTACTAAGAATAAAACATAACATAAAGACTGGAATAGCATATATATGACCTGCACTTCTAACAGCTTAGGGATAGGATATTGCACAAAGCTCTAGGAGGTTGTGGACGTAGAAACAGCCCATGACTCTTACTAGTAGCTAGGTGTCACCTGTGGGTCTCAGCTACTGCTATTTCCTTGATATCCAGCCTGTAGATCTGGAGTCATGACCTATTGGGTGCAGGACAAGTACTTTTTTAGAGTATACTGATAGAAATATTTTGCTGCTGTTTACAAAAGAATAATTGAAATAACTGCTTTTGTATACCTTTTTTCCTTCTGCGTTTAATTATTGACCTTACTTGGTTGGATCTTTCTATTCTTCTTCATGAGTTGCAGCCATTTTGATCCCTCTCTAGAATGTTTTTATGAGTCTCTAGGGGGTTGAGTTTGTCATCATGATATTCTTTAGTTGTTCTTTGTCATGGAAGTATTTCATTTCGCCATTAAACTTGAAAGAAAGTTTTGCAGGACACAGCAGTCTGGGCGGGAATTTGTTTTCTTACAAGACTTGAAGTACTTTGCTCCATGCTCTTCTTAACTTAATGGTTTATGAAGAGAAACTTGCTGTTATTCTGATGGATTTCCTTTAAATGTGATTTTTCTCTTTTTTATCAGCTTTTAGTGTACTGTTTCTGTAATGAATTTCTGGGATCTTGATTATTATATGTTTGGGTGTGGTCTTAATTAGATTGATGTTATTTGGAGTTCCACATGCTTCAGTTATCTCTGTGTCAAATTGTTTCCCCATATTTGGGAAGTTTTCTTCTATTGCTTCTTTCTGTATTCTTTGTATATCATTTGTACAGATTTCTTACTCATTGATACCTATTAGTCTCACATTGTTCATCTTTGTATCATCTTACAGATGTTGAATTATTTTTTTCTTTCATCCTATTTGATTTTAAGAAAACTTTTCTTACCTTTTCATTAGCTGCAATGGGGTTTTCAAGATCTGAAAGTCTAGTTTCCCTTTCACACAGTTTTGCCAGCTTGTAATTGCGGTTTTAATTTCCTGTATAGCACTATGAATATGCTTCGTGCATTCTATTTCTTTCCTATGCTGCTCATTCATGGAGTCCATTTTTTTTTATATTCTATTGTTTTATCAGTGCCTTCTTTATGAGCACTTGGTACTTCTTTCATTGTAGTTATCATTTCTGTATTTACTTCAGAAATTATTTCTAATATAATTTCCTCTATGCCTTTCTGCAGTTGTTTCTTTACTTCGGACACTATTCTTTCAAAGATTTCAGCTGTGTGATTACCAGTTTCCTCTATGCTATTGAATCCTTGTATTTGTTGTGGGTGGGCTCACGGCCTAGGAATGCATTTTGTTCCTACTCTTTATCATGTTGTATGGCACTGTCTTCTGACTTTTGGAGTAAAGATTGGGTGTAGTTCTTACCTTAACAACAGGTCTGGATCTACCAAGTTCAAACTGGTCCTGGTGGGTGTGGCTTGGGTCTGGCTGCTGTGCTCTACTTTTCTCTGCTGTAGCCCTTAAAGGTGAACGTGCTATGCCACCATGACAAGATGTTCTGCTGCTGGATTAGCTGGGTGGTTCTTGCCTCTAGCCTCTTTGCAGGGAGATCTCTCACAGGGTTCCACACTGGACACACCAGACCTAGGCTCTAGGTTGAATGAGGATCCAGCAAGCCCCAGGTCATCTCACTCACATGCCAATCTTGGGCTCGGGTTCAAATGCGAACCGAGCAAGTTCTGGACCATCTCACTCACATTCTGGGCCTTGGCTCTGAATATGTTTTTCTAACTGGTATTGTATTATAAAATGGTAATAAAATTTTATTAAATACATTTATTCTTTATTCTGTTACTTTAAGCATTCCTTTTCTAAAAACGAATCTTAACAATTATAAGTGAACTACAAAAATAATGCAACAATGTGAATTCTTGGGGGTCTTTTGAGCTTAAATAGATTTTTTAAATGCATTTAGTTGTTACAGAATCTCACTACGCAGCTCAGACTCATAGTGGTCCTCCGGTTTCAGCCTCCTCAGTGCTGAGACAGATTATAGGCATACACTACTAAGCCTGGACTTTGTGGCTGGTTCATCCTACCCTGGCGTCGGACCTACCACATGGTCTGTGGTGGCTCTGGTGGAATCACGGGGCCTGCACTTGCAGAAGCAGGCGCTTTAGCCATTGAGCTATCTCACAGCCCAATAAGTAGACTTTTAATATTCATTGTAATTCTGATCCACAGCTCCAGAAGTTATTTTATTTTGGTAATCTATTTTATTTATTCTTTTTAAATTTTTAATAAAAAATAACAATATGACAGTTTCAAAACATGTTAGTAGTACATTCACAATAATTGATAAATGCATATTATTGTTCTCATAGTAGTTATATAGAGCAAATGAGTGCAGACATGATAATTTTTCTAATCAGTATTGGTATAAGAATATTTCTTCTCATTGAGCTAAGAGAAAACAGCTGTATATATGGTCCAGCGTTCCATAATTACAGTAAGTTACTGGCAAAACTGGCAATGTTGGAAGCTGTTGATTTAAGTCATTTACAGCCCAGCCTACTAATCTAGCTTGACGTTTCATGCCTCATAGTTAAGCTTTTCTGCTGGGTGGTCAAGGACAAGTTAAAGCACGACCTGTATAACAAAACTTTTTATCTCTCAAGATCGCTCAAATCCCCTCAGGATTTACTTTGAAAACATATAAAGTGCTTTGTAGAGCTGTTGTCATTGTCAGCCATCTGGATGACTCACGGCCATGGCTTGACCAGTTTACTCTCTGTAAAAGCCTGAGAGAATGTCTTCTCCCTACGTGACTCTCCAAGGCATATTATACAGCTTCAATCCCTTTGCTCCTAGCCCCATAATCTCCTTGAACAGAAAATTTGGAAAACCACTGAGTTATAGAATGTTACAGCACAGGTTCTATTATGTCCTGATTCTTCACTGACTTTGAAGGGCTAGCGCCAAAATATTGGCTATCCTTGTAGCTCTTCTTTTTCGCTAATTTTTTGGTCTGCAAACTTAAGTTGTCAACCCTCCAAAAGAGAAGCTTAGAGATACTATTACTCTATAACATAGGAACTTGAGCTTAACATCAGTGTCTTTCTGAGTATCAAACATCTTAAACTTAACTCGGTGCCCAGAAGTTCTGACTTCATAGAGAAACAGAAAAGATGAAGGTTAGATTAGTTTCCCCCACGCATATTTATCACTCTAGGAAAGTGAGTATTTGTATAAATCATCCTTTTACACTCCTAAAATAAAGTAAGGGAAATATTAAATAAGTTAAAGTTTTAGCTAAGTTTGAAGAAGTTTATCACTATAGTTTATCACTATAAATTTATGAAATTTGAATGAAAATCTTGACCTGTTAGTTCTCAAGGTAATTTGGTTTTATTTATTTATTTATTTATATTTTTAGGGAAGGTTCTACAGGGTGTTAAGTGTCTCATTACTAGATTGCACACTTAGTGATACACCTATTTACAGCCTCCCAAGAGCTGGGATTATAGGTGCACACCACCATGCTCAGTTCCAACTGCTGTCTCAGCCTTCCAGGGGCAAGGCTGGCATGGCAGGTCCGGGGATCGAACCTCACGCCCCTGCACCTACTCACAGGTGCTTTAATCCACTGAGCTATTTAGTGAGCCCTGGTAATTTGGTTCTTAAAAGAAAACTATTTTAATAATAATTATACAATTATATATATACATATATATGTGTGCCTGCATCTGTAAGTATACAATGTGTATATATAGATACATTATACCTTGTTATGCAAAACAATATTCAACCTACATTGTAAACAAGAATTGGAAAAACACATTTGCTAATAAACATGATGTAGCTTTTAAAATAAAGTCCATGTTTCTTTAAAAGGACTGAATATGTGTTCAGTATCTAACAATCCACTCCAAGGATAATTAGATCAAATGTGTTCCTTGTAAGACCTTTACTACTTCAGTATTACATGATTTTGCAAACAAAAAGAAAGAAAAATATTAAAATGGTCTTTCACTTCCATAATCCACCATGTGGTGATGATAACTCTAAAGTATTCCTGCAATTGTCTTCTTTTTCAGTCCATTGACAAAGGATTTGAAAACGTGCTATTGTAATTTGTAAAATCACTAGACAAAGGACAAATGATGCCTCTTTACACACATGTTTGGAAGTTTCTAATGAAAATTTCATACCTAGAACAGCTTGTGTCTTACAGGGAGCCCTACCACGAAATGCCAATGCTTTTTCATTCAAAACCTTTCTGCTGTTACAAGGAGATTCCAGTTTTGTCCTCATGCAATGAAGACTATGCTCTTACATTTTGGACATCATTTGACAACGTTCCACATCGAAGATCAAGGTCTTGGTAGAAAGATTGAGGTCTGAAAAGGGAAGGAAACAGAATGGACATAAATGTATATAAAATGAATTCAGTGTTGGCTAAAGGGCATGAGGGTATGGTCATAAATAAAAGACTTTTATGGTGAAAAAACAACAGGAGAGATATTATTTGAATAGCGTAAGGAATCCACATGATTATTCACTGTTTGGAGAAACTTGGTTATAGATTTGAGAAGAAAATAACTGATTCTTTAAATATGGTTTTACTGGAGAAACAGAATACCCATTTCATGGTAGAAAAACACTTTTTTATTCAAATGACGAGTTGATTCAGGCTCATGAGCTTCAGCTTAAAATGTTAATCTTTATTTCTTATGTATTAGCACTTTTACAAAGAGAGATGAGTAGCCAAAATGTAAAAAGTGAGAGTTGAATGTGAGGAGTCCATACAATGGACATAGAAAGAAGCATCTTATTTTCAGAACAAGGGCATTGGGAACTTTGTACTTCCATGTCAGTGCTGTGGTCTTCCTTTTCCTGTGACTTATCACTCCCATTAGATGACAGATAAGTAAAGGATTTGTCATTAAGCCACATAGTAAATGATAAATACATAACAGAATCATATACCAGGCAATATTATAGGATAGAGTTATACTCAAAACCATTTGTTATCTAGAATTATAGAAAAAGATGAATATTTATTTTAAGCATAATTTCTGTGAATTGCACTACTAGGTTCTTGAAATTTTAAAAATTAAATACACAACTGCAACTGGATGTATTTAAACATTTCTTTGGGGAGAAAAAGCATGATACATCAGAAGATAAAAATGTAAGTTTTCTATATGCAAAATATCACCATTATTGTAGGACCATTTGCCTTTCCTTTGTGTGATGAAAATTATCCGTAGGCATTCTTAAAAAACAAATTCTAGGGCTGGCAAGATAGCTCTGCAGTCTAAAGCACCTGCTTAGGTAAGCCTTGGCAAGCTTGCAGGGGCCACAATCAATCCCTAATGCCACATGCTGCTCCAGCCCTGAACCCCAGGTGGGCTAAGCCAGCCACAAAAAAATCTAAAATGTTAATGCCTATATTCTTTGAAAATAAACAAACACTTTTTAGACCTGACCAATTGATTAAACACATTATCGATCATGATAATGAACATCCAAGTCTTGATAATACACAAAGCATAATCATTTTAGCTTATGAATTGGCTACGAACGGGGTCCTCAACCTTTATCTCTATTTGGTCTTTAAACATGATGCACGTATGTTTCTGTATGTACAGATTAATGAAGAACATTATTTTATACTTGATTTTACTATTTTCATCAAAAGTAATTACCTTTAAAAATTCTTTAAATTGTTCTTCTTTCTGTATCAGTGATTAATGTATTGTGTCTGGTTCTTCTTGCCTGGTAATTGTTTTATACAAGTGGCTGCTAATATAAGCAATAAGGTTTTATTAATGTCCCAATCAAATATATTGAAGCATATATGTATTAAATACAAGAGTGCTAAATAGGTGATCCTTCTTAAGAGAACATTAGTTTTGAACATTGATCTAAATGTATTAATTAATGTCTTTCAATGCTTTTCTGCAAGATGATTAAAATTGTTTATATTTTATCATGTAAAACATAACATTTATTAGCAGCCTTATCCACAGAGTGTAAGTGAAACAACTGAAGACAGAAAGTTGAATGTAGACAGATATAATTTAATATGCACTTATTTAGAAATCTGTCCTTTTAATAAGTACCTTAAAATAAATTCTTGCTTTACTCTTAGCTTTTTTAAATGCTATTATTAAATAAAACGTTATCTTTTAAAACCTAAAATGTAGAAAATGTGCAGTGTTTATGCTGCTCTTTTTCTAGAAAAAGTGTGTTTTCCACTACCTAAAAGCATTACAAAATTAAACTTGACTCAGTTATTAGTAATATAAACTCAAAGGCATACTCTCTTCTTTGAAATTACACAGCAGAAGAAAATAAAATGTTAAAATCAATATGAATGTGATCATATTAAATAATATTTGTGATTTAATTGTGACATGTCAGCATAACTACATTAAACAATGCTTAGTACATTTCAGAAACCCACTTACTTTTGCATGTTTTGGGGAGACTTTTTAGAGGTGATTGGCAGGTTAACCATCAAACTTAGAAGGGAAGGTCCTTCCCAATTTTGGAGGCATCACCCAATAAATTTGAAGCTTGATGGAATACAAAGGAAATAAGGACATTGCTGTGTTGGATAATCTCCATTGTACTTGAGCTGATATGATTTTTACTGCAATCACTTGTTCTACATCAGACTCCAGTGCTGTAGCTTTCTAACAGTCATACCAGTACCTCTTTATGGGCATTCCATGCCTTTGTCTCAGTCTGGTATAGCATCTTTGTTCTTTCTGGTTCAGAGGCTTCCATAAACTCTCTCAGCTCTGATGCTTTAAGCCTATTTATAAATCTCTATGTTCCTTCAACTTTGTATAGGTGCTAACCTTAAACTCTATGGTAATAGTCTACTGTTGATGGGGGGTCATCCCATAAATAAATCAATGATATCTTGAAAGTCTGAGGTCTTATGACAAAATTCATTCTTAAGAGAAAAAGTTTATTCAAGCAAACCCACCTCAATCTTTAGCCCCTTCTGCATGTGAGCCACTCCCTATCTGCTTTTCTAATGTAGGTATTCTCTTTATTTATTATCAGAATCTTTGTTCACTCTTTAAAACCCTCATTATATCACTTCTGACTGCCTTGTCAGTATGTACTATAAGCTATTAAAGTTCAGGGCCTATACTGTCTTCCTAATATATTACAAGAATTTAATATTTAATGAATACACATAAAGGAAGAAATTTAAAAAGACCATGAGCATGTTTTCAGGTACCCAATGTTTTGCTTTGTTTAAATACAATTTTTAAAACTTATAGAATGTCAAGTCAATATTTTGTTGGTTTTGTCTCTTTAAAAAGGAAAATTTAAGCCGGGCATGGTGGCTCACGCCTGTAATCCCAGCAGTCGGGAGGCTGAGGCAGGAGGATTGGTGCGAGTTCGAGACCAGCCTGGGCTACAAAAGTGAGCTCAGGACCAGTCTGAGCTGCATAGCGAGACCCTGTCTCAAAAAGACAAAAAAAAAAAAAAAAAAAAAAAAAAAAAAAAAAAAAAAAAAAAAAAACAGGAAAATGTATTTTCTCTCTACAGATGCTTAGAAGCTTCAGATGAAAATGTTATTGTAAAACATATTTTTACATATTAAAAGCACTACAGTCATACATGTGGAAAGCGCATTAGTTATGGAGTGGGCTGAAACAGATGGAAGAGCACTGAAGAGTAGGGTCAGGCCTCGACACCTTGGTGTAGTGGGTAAAGAGCAACCTCTGTGCTGTGCCGCAGTGTCCTAGCAGCAAACGGTGTTAATCCAGCCTCCTTAAGAAGCAGTCCACAGAGGCTCAAAGGCAAGTGATTTTGAGCAACTTCAGGTGATTTCTCAGGACATAGCAAAGTAGAGGAAAATGGACAGTGAGTCTCAGGGAAAAAGCGAAAAGCCTGCAGTTGGGGAACAAATGGGCATGACTCCATGCACCGCCCATCATTTGTTTGGTTTGGTTTTGTCTGCCCAAAAGAGGACTTTACCAAAATTATTACAATAATTAGAACTTTTATGGACCCTGAAATGATTCTTATAGTTTAATGGTACGTTTTATTTTCAATTAAGTGGAAATATTCTACTTCCACAATAATTATGATAGTGAATAATAACTGCCAAGTATATATATATATATACATATATATATATATATATGAAAGAGTAGAAGTGTTAATTGTTAATTTTAAAGTGTTGTTTTCTTTTTATATCTAAAGAAAAACAAATTACCTCATGCAAAATAGCAACAAAAATGCTTACTACTATAATCCTAGTAAAAGATATATAAGCTACATCGAGAATGATCTAAGCGAAATCAATTTACATGTTGTCAGTAAAAAGACAACCTTAGCCAGGTGTAGTGGTGTATACCTATAATCTAGCACTTGGGAAACTAAGGCAGAAGAATCACTCTAGTTCAAGGCCAGCCTGGCTACATAGTGAATTCAAGTCTTTCTGAAGAGCGAAAGCTTGTCTCAAGAAAACAAGCAAAGTTTGTGTGTAGTGGTACACACTTGTAAACATAGAACTCAGGAGGATGAAGCAGAGTTTTATTACATGTTTCAGGTCAGCCCAGGATACATAGCGAGTTGAAAGCTAGCCTGAATTATATAGTGGCACCCCGTCTCAAAAAAAAAAAAAAAATCAAAGAAGAGAATTTTAGCTAGATTACCAATTACCTACGATGGACTCATAATTCCGAAACCAATAGAATCTTCTCTTTCCATTTACCTTCCAAAATTATTCTAAATTTTATCCAGATAAAATGGGTTACTGTGTTTAAAAACTCAAACAGTATTATCTCTCTTATAACATTGATGATATTTAGAAGATAATAGTTATGTTGCGATCCATATTCACAAAACAGGACGATCATAGCTAGTAACATTAACATTCTTTTTCCATAGCACACAAAAATCCTGCTTACACATGTTACTGTAACATTGCTACTTAACACAGCCATGAAAGAAAGCAAGCTATGACACATCTAGCAGACTGCTTGACAAAATTTTCCTACCAATCTTCCTCCCTAAGTATGTTTACTTTTTTGTCTTCCATCCTCAAAAAAAAAAAAAAAAAAAAAAAAAAAAAGAATGTTAAGATTCAGAGGAAAAAAAGCTGCAACACTTCTTAGTTTTGGTAACCTGGCATGACTGAAGGTTTCCATACTAGAGAAATGTATTTTGTTCAAATTTCAGCTTTCTTTTATTATGACATCAAAAGGTAACTGTGTTTCCTAAAGGAAAAATACAAAATGATAGGACTGGTTTTTCTCCTTCTGACAGATGGCTCACTCTTGAGGACACACATATGTTTTTCTTCTTTCTAAGAATGCCATTTTGTTTTTTATGGCATTTAATAAGAAATAACAATGTGACAGTTTCAAAACATGATAGTAGTACATTTCCAGTATTTGATACAATCCATATTATTGTCCTCCTAGCAGTTATACAAGACACAGGGTATAGATGTGATAATTTTTCTAATCATTATTCATTTTTTTTTTTTTTTTTTTTTTTTTGCTGGGCCAGGGTTCGAACTCACGAACTTGTACTTGCTAGGTAGGCACTTGTGCCACGGAGCTATCTCCCAAGTCCTCTAATCATTATTGGTACAAAAAATTTCTTCTCATTGAACTAAGAGAAAGTAGTTGAATACATAATGTAATGTTCCATAATCGCAGTGAGTTATTGGCAAAACTGGAAATGATGGAAGCTGTTGATTTAAGCCTTTCACAGGCTTAAGCAGCTCAGCACACTAATCTACATTTACGTTTTAAACTTTTCTTCTGGGTTGTTAAGGGCAAGTTAAAGCAAGACCTGCATAACAAAATATGGAACTTTTGTATCTTCAAGGTCAGTCAAATCCCCTCAGGATTTCCTTTGGTTTTTTTTTTTTTTTCTCTCTCTCTTTCTTTTCTTAACAGTGACACATTGCATATTGTCCTCACAATAGTTATACAGAGCACAGTGTGTGGGCATGATCCACCGTCCTATTGATGTTGCTGAGGAAAGAAAAAAAAAATCTTTTCTTTGAATTAAGAGGAAGCAGATGTATACACAGTCGAATGTGCCACAGTTGCAGTGGGCCACCAGTGAAACTTGCAATGTTGGAGGCTATTGATCCAAGCCTCCTACAGCTCATCTCATCAATCTAGCTCCGTGTTTCATGCCTCATAATTAAGCTTTTTTGCTGGGTGATCAAGGGCAAATCGAAGCATGATCTATATAACAAAACATTCATCTTTTGTATCTTCCAAGTTCAAATCCCCTCAGGATTAACTTTGGAACCATATACCGTGCTTTGTAGAAGTGTTGTCAGTGTCAGCCTTCGGGACGAGTCACAGCCACTGCTTGGCCATTTTGCTTTCTGTGAAAGCCTGAGAGAATGTTTTTCTCTGGGTGACTCTCCTTAGACACACTATATAGTTCATTTATCCCTTTCCTCTGAGGTCCTATAATCTCCTTGACCAGAAAATTTGAGACACCTCTGAGTTATAGGATATGACAGCACAGATTCTCTTATGTCCTGTGAGTCCTTACTGACCTTGAAGGGCTAGGACCAAAATAGTGGCTATACTCATAGTCATTCTTTTTCTCCAATTTTTGGTCTGTTAACTTACATTCTCAACCCTCTAGCAGAAAAACTTCAGGATTTACTTTGAAACCATCTACAGTGCTTTGTAGAGCTGTTGTCAGTGTCAGCCATCTGGATAAGTTACAGTCATTGCTTGACCACTGCTCTCTGTGAAAGCCTGAAAGAATGTTTTCTCTCTAGGTGACTCTCCTTAAGTACATTGCATACCTCCAATCCCTTTCTGCAATCAGTGTGTGGTACTTATACTACCATTTTATTTTTTAACAATACTTGCATTACATATTTTTATCATCAAATCAGTATAGATCAACAGACATAGGTAAGTAACACTGATCAAACAATTAAACATTAGTATTTTCAATAAACATTAATTTTTAGGTCTTCCAAATGCATTTTGTATTTAAGTCATTCTTCTAAAAAAAAGTGTAGGGGTTGAGAATGCAGAAAGTGTTCCAGCACCATTTGTTAAAGAGGCTATTATTCTACCCGTAAACATGTTTGGCCCCTTTGTCAAAACGAAGGTGACTGAGTGTGTTTAGATTTACTTCTGCATCTTCTAATCTATTCCACTGATTCTCAGGTCTATTCTTTTCCCAGTACGATGTTGCTTTTATCATGGTAGCTCTGTAGTATAATTTTACATCAGGAATTGTAATGCCTCCTGCCGTACCTTTGTTGCCCAGGATTGTCTTTGCAATTCTGGGTCTTTTACCATTTTATTTTTGAATAAACAAAAAGCGAGTGTTTTCTAAGAGGAGTAGGATGTGGCCTGAGAGGACTCTAATGTTTCCGGATTATTTAACTCCTAATAGGAAATGTTTATTATTTTATGAGTCTATAGTCAACTGATTGAGAAAGTGCCAAGCAGGAACAGAGAGAAGATGAAGATGGAGAGGACTGGTTGATGGAAAAGATGAGAATCATGAGGAAACAAAATGTGCAAATGTCTTTAGTTTTTAGCAGACTTCATTTCTTTTCAAACCTAAAGAAATAAAAAATAAGTAAAATATAAAAATATGATGTTTATTCTGATAGAATGATACAAAGTCAATCTACTTATGTAGGATTAAATGGCATTAAAAGGAAACAATCTTGAAGAGTTTTCTCCATCAGTTTTTATCATTTGTTATGTTTAAGCTTTAGACCATTTTAACTCAACTTCCCTAGAAATTCCTTCTGTTACACTGCAGGAGTCCCTTCTAGGTCCTCATTTTGATATGAGAAGTCAGTATTTGTAACCCCAAAGTTACGTTATTTGAATTTCACCAAGGTAATTCCAGTCTACCATTTCCCACGCAACCCACGGTGGAAACAAAGACACTAAAACGTATTTATAACTTTTGAGGAGTCAAGGGGCTCTAAGTCGAGTCATAAACATCGTTCTCTGGAACAAAGAGAGCGATCCAAGGCCTCACTAGGTTTTATTCAGTGGAGGAGTGGCTTGAGGAGGAATGACAGAGAATTGTGGGAAGTGGGTGAACAGTATGAGCTGAGCTAGGTAGGAGGTCCTACATTTGCCTCTGCCACCTGCAGAGGATATGCAGAGAGAGTGATCTTCATAAGGCTAGCTAGATACTATCTAATGTTTTGGGTAGTATGGTGCTTCAGCTCTGATGTAATCTTTCAAGTCCCAAGAAGTCATAGCCTCTGTATTGAGGCTCCTTCCCAGCTGGCAGTGCTGAGCATTGGCTCTTTGACCTGTCTTGACCCAGGGCACATTAAGGACCAGCAGGTGTAGGTTACCAGGGAGATACGCATACCACCTTCAAAGACACCTCAGCTAGACCAATATACATTGCTTAAGGCCAAGTGAGAGGATAAACAAAAAGTCTTAGCCAGCTCTTACGTATCAATACAAGGAAATAGGGCCAGACTCAGTCAAAATAGAGGCAGTTGCTCTTCCTTCAATGAAAGCTGGTCAAGTGGTCCTCCGCATTACACTCTCTGGCTTAAGGAAAACTATCCTTCAATAACTTTTTAAAATCCTGACTTTTTAATATTTTCCTAAAGTTCTGCCCAGAAGACTCCTTTCCACATACTTTTTTTTTCAGGAAATGCAAACATTCTTTTGGTCTCAATCACTGTGCTTATTGGAAATGGCTCTCAAATCCACCTCTTAATCAATTCTGATTCTTTAGTTGCAAGTACAAACTCATATTTGTACAGTTTGTGCATCTAGGCTATTTCTTCAGTTTCTTAACCATCAGACTCAGATCTTTCTCCAGTTTATTCCCACTTTTATGATTGTTCTTGCTTTGCACATTCTCCCTCCTATTCTGATTGCCACCACTTTTGCTTAGACATTTATTATCCCCTAATTTGACTCCTAGGACCACTACTCATATGTCTTTCTCTATTAATATTTATCCACTACACACGCAGAGGTGAAATTAATCTGACTAAAATATTGCTTTAATAGTTTGTGTCTAGTTGTCTCCTCCCACCCCTAAAAGCCTCATGCAGTCATGAAGGTGGGAACTTCTAGAGTTTAAGATTAACTCATCATCCCATAAGATTATGCATTTACCTCTTGGATAATGCGCATAAATACTTCCCCCAGTCTGAGGCAGATAACTTGAATGTTATTTAAGAACGACATACTTCTTCTTTGTTGTAATTGCTGTTGCTACTCCTCCATTTTGTTCTTGCTCTTTGCCCCCACCATGGAAGGTTGTTCTCTGCCCTGTGCTGCTCTGCCTTGGAACCAGCTGAATATGGACTGAAACCTCCAGTAACTGTGAGCTAAACAGAGCTGTGCTTCTTTCATTTTGAGTGTTGGGTATTTGTCCCAGCAATGAGGGAAGACTAACTGGGACATTTGCTGAGCTCTTCTCTCACTATAGAGATTGTAATCTCCACTTTAAAATGTATTGGAAATACTACTTCCTCCATGGCATTTTCCTGATATGCTCACCATAGTATATTCCTCTTCCTTAACATTTTGTTTGCATGTGCTTTATATGTCACTTGCCTTGCCTTAAAGCTATTTATATGACAACATGCAAAAAGGGAAACTCAAAATTTTCAAAAACATAATAAGATAAAAGAACATCCACCCATCTAGAATATGTCTTGCATCGTTTGTTTACTTAGAGTTTTAGAGTATGAATTTGCTGTCTATAATTCTCAACTTTTTAAATTCAAACTCATTATTTTGAATGTTAAACATCAGGACTAAATTTCTTTAATCAAAAACTATGTCATCTGGCTGGGAACACAGTTCAGTGGTTGGGCACCTGCTCTGCATGTGCAAGGCCCTGGGTTCCATTTGCAACACAAAAACTGCAACAGCAAACTGTATGTATGGTGTAGTACTTTTGTAAAAATGGTAATCTAGTGCACAACAATTTCATGTAGAAAGAATAAGAAAAGACATTAAATTTAATCTGTATGCACTGTTACAATTTTGTGAACTTTGAATTTAATTTGTAAAGGAGAACAACTCTCTTTACCTGGAATCTGTCAAAATGAAACTTTAGCAACTTATGAGTCCTAAAGGCATGCAAAGACCCAGTTCCCATCATGAATACAATTTTTACTCTTCTTATTTTGGCTGCCTGTCACTGATGACTTTTTTTTCTTTCAATTTTTTATTGTTTAAATTTAACAATGGTTATATTACATATTTTCATCATCAGATCAGTTTAGATTAATACATATAGGTATATAAGATTCATCAAAAAATTAAACATTAACCTTTCTAAATCCACATTACATTTGTTATCTTTTCCCCCTTCCTTTCTTTGTTTTTTTTTTCAATTTTTTTATTGTTTAAAATTAACAATGGTTATATTACATATTTTCATCATCAGATCAGTTTAGATTAATACATATA